>JZKD02S0473815.1:98769-136241 GCA_000966675.3 Picea glauca
GTATCCAAGTGACGTGAGCAAGCACAAAAAGGTGAAGTGACATTTTATTGACTTTTATTATTTAAATTTATTTTTTCTCCACCAATTCTAGATTTCCACATATTCAAGTTTAATTCTTAAAGATTAAAGGTGAAATTTCGATGATTAATCCTTATTTCACAAGACTTTAAAACCGATCACAGTTCAACCTATCGGCAGAAATCACCATCCAACTCGAGTATATTTTGAAGCACTTTTCTCTAAGGTAATTTGAAATCTTTTTCCTTCCCAAGATTTTCATTTTTTAAAATGGAGTCATCTAAGTCAACAAAAGCTAAAAAAAAATGCTAATTGTTGAAGAAGAATATTTAGTTGATAGAGACAAAGATATTTTCAACCCAGTTTTATCATTTGAATTATTTGAAATACACCAACTAGCAGCTCAAAACTTCAGGGATATATTGATTATACATGATAAGATGCCTCTTAGAGTCTTTCTAGATTGTAAAAAATTGTTACATCTGAGTCCTAGAAAGAGAGTAGGATAATGGTACATTTTTTAAAAGCCCACAAAAATTAGAGTTTATGGTTCTAAACTTCAACCTTTCCTTTTACCTACTTTCTTGACTCCTAGAGTCTTTGCATTGTAATCCATTACACAAGAATTAGACTTTGTCCATTTTGCATCAATAAATTACAAATCTAGTTTTAAATTGAAAAAACGGGTTGGTCCTTTTATTTTCGATACTAGAGAAACTTTACAGGTGGCATAAAAACTTCTCTAGATCATGGGTTTCCAATAGGGAGAAATATGGGTTTATGATACTTATGCTGTAATTTCTTCAAAAATAATTGCACATGAACAAGTTCCTTATCAACATAAACAAGAAGCACAATTGGAGTTGTTGGAAAACCAGAACATCTGGGAAGATGTGCAGAGTATTTTAAAAGTCCAGGGAAAAGTTCCAAAACAACCTTCAAAGTCTCTAGTTATAAAGACCCCTCAACAATTTCAGAAGATATAAAAGATAAAGACTACAAAAAAATGTCAAAATAAAAAGAAGAAAGGTAAAACAAATTCAAAATTCAGAGGTACTAAATGAAGATGAACACCAAGAATCACAAGAAGAATTAGCACTAGTAATCAAAGAACCTATTGTAGTGGTAAAAGTGTCATCATCGACAAATACTCAGAGTGCATAAAGGAAAAGTGGAAAAGATTCATTGGATACAGATCAATCAAAACAAATTGATCATGTTCACCAGTTCATGGCTACTAGGAAGATGAGTGCACATATTAAACAAAAAATTCTTCCTAAAATATTTGACCAAGAGACATCTCAGACTAGAATCCTATCAGTTGTGGATTATGAAAAGGGTAGATTGAATATAGCAGTGCTTGAACCGAAAGAACAAAGTAAGGTTACAAAAATATCTATTGACTTAATGCACTTCATCCATTGGATAAAATGGATCTACATAGAAAAACTGAAGAGATGTTAAACAAACATGTGATGATAGCTACCCTTGGATTAAATAAGCTACAAGTTATAAATGAAAAGATCAAAAACCAACTGAAAAAGGAAAAGTTATCCAATAGAACTAAGCAGATAAGAGTGGAGGAATTGGAACAATGGGTAATGAAACTGGGGGATAAACCACAAGACACAACATCTGTGCAAGCACTGATGAAAAAAAGGACACATAAATCTAGGCACTAAAGAAAAGTCTCGATATCCCTTGGATAGGTCATGTTCAAACTCTAGAGTTACAGGTGATACAAAAGGAAAAAGAATAACTTCTTAAAAAAATGGTGCAGATGGGAGACCATATAGAAATGTATGAGAAGTAGATTGAAATATTGAATAAAGGAAATTCCTTATTATAGGCCACAGAGTCCGCAAATCCAACAGATGAATTATCAAGAGCATTAACAGACTTTATTTTGAAGGGAGTTGAAATATAAAAGTTGAAGAAAACAATTTCAAAAAAGAATGAAGAAATCAAGGATACAGATAAAATTATTGGGAAATGTTGGGTTGTTATATTTTTTGCAGTTAAATTGTAGTCAGGGTGGATCTACTGACAGTCAAAGGTCTAGGTGATTCGACCAGGCAAAGTCGAAGTCAAAGTTCGAGGTGAGTCAACAAGGTAAATTTGAAGTCAAAGGTCGAGGTGGTTCGACATGGTAAATTCATTGAAAATAAGTCGAAGAGGTCAACCAACAAGAGGTCGACAGGAGGGCATGTGGAAACCAAATGAATACCGAATGAAGGTCAAATGATAGTCAATTGGTAATCCGACTTGGTAGTCGACTGTAACAGAATCTCGATATTCATGGGATTTGTAGCCAATGATCTGCGTGGATATGTAACTGATTTTGGGTGCCTTTTCTTTACGGTTTTTCCTACTGTAAATCCTATAAAGAATGCATGTTGTAATGTTGTAAAATATAATGAATTGATATTTAGGTGATGAATGGCTAATCACCAAGATTTTGTAATCATAGAGGTTTTTTATCATGCATATGTAAGACAAATTGGCTACAAGGATTTTCTTCTGTAAGAAAGAGGATATGATGTGGATTGTGTATTAGGTGTGACCAAGGTTAGACATGTAACCTTTTTTTCTAAATGAATAAGAAAACAAGAGAGAAGAACACTCAAGGAATGTTTGTTTTCGTGGTTTGGGTTTCTAGGGTAAAATATATGTGTACTTTGTGTTTGTTGTGTCATTTACTTTCTTGATTAAATATTTCTTCCTCTCTTCTGCTAGGTTTAGGGTGGAAGTGTGTCTTAGTGTGTCTCATTTACTAGTGCTAAAATATGTGGTTGAATATCTACTATCATAAGAAACGAGAAGAAAGAAAATGGAAGGATTGACCAAAGATGCTTTAGTGGTGAGAGGTCGACCGATTGACATAGAAAAGGCAAATTCTCTAGTAGAAAGTCTAGTTGAAAGGTAGATATAAATCCCTGATTGAGTTGACAAGAAGATGTTGGAAATGTGGTAAACCTGGGAATTACAAAAGTGACTGCAAGTCGAAGGAAATGGAAGTTAGTACAGGATCCCATGAGAAGCAGTCGACTAAGAGAAAGACGACTCCAGATAAGGGAGGTGATGTGTACCTGGTGTCGACCAGTACGTAGTCAGATCAATATGTTTGGTTGATCGAATCAGGAACATCCTATCAAATGACACCACATATAGAATAGTTTTGTGAATATGAAAGATATGAAGGAGGATAAGTGTTCTTAGGGGACGACTCGACAACCAAAATTGTCAAGTAGGGAAGAGTTCAATTGATAATGCAGGATGGTAGTCCAGTAGAACCCTTCCAGGTGTGCTACACATTCCAAGTTTGGAAAGAAACTTGATACCTATTGGCAGGATGAGTGATGCAGGCGTGCACACTCTATTTCAAAAGGATTTGTGTAAGATGGTTAAAGGTGTGATGGTATTAATGAAAGGCGTATGGATTGGAACCATATAGAAGCTACTAGGGAGTGTCTACTCTACTGATGTGATAAAAAAAACATCCAGAGAAGACTAAGGAAAAATCAGAACTCATAGAAGCAACTCAAGAAAGTGGCATCATCACAAAGAGTGTGTCGCAAGATTTCCAATGACACAAACATATCATCAAACGGAGTTATGGATCAAAAGATATTCACGGTCAAATTTTGGTCAACCTAGCCCAGTCAATAGGGGATGAGTCAGCATCCGTACTGATGACGTCAACATTAGTACACATGACGTCATCATCTGTACAATGTATGTGGCACACACAGGAGGAGACATGTCATGCTGACAAAAACATGAGGTCAGCATGGTGACATGGCACCACCAGAGGCTACCACGTTTCACTCATTTTTGGCTTTTCGGGTTGATCTGTGGACCAATGAAAAAGTGCCACATGGCAGAACCTATCGTGACATGGAAGATTGACGTGGCAAGATGATATGGCAGCTGAGGTGGCATACCATACACTAACGTGGCAGGTGACGTTACAGGTGGTAAGCGTGGCCCAATGGTTGGCTACCACATGGCCCAGTCATGGGATGCCATGTGGCAGTGGGAAAATGCCCAATAAGGGCCCGAGAACCAAATTCCAAAAATAAAAAAAATGGCGAGTCTGCCAAATCTGGTGTAACCCTGCCAAATCTAGTGGCCCAATGATAAAATCTAAACCATGGTTAAAAGTTGGTGGAAACACCAGATATTAATATATATATATATGTTATAACAAACAGCCAAAAGGGGAGGCCCGCGGGCTTGACCCTGCGACCTCCCCCATTATTTACGCCTTAACCATAGCTCCACCAATGAATAGGCCAAATGGCCCTATTGTTTATACCACCCGCAAATTTTATTTAGATTTTGAATCTGCCAAGTTGCAGAGGGAGGCGCGTGACGGTACAACTGGGCACGGTTTACGAGGCATATTTTGGGAATGAATTGTAGGTTGTAGGGCACAAAAACCAAGACAAAATTTATCTTGGGCCTGGGAGTGCTAGAGTTGGATTAAGGCATGGAGACATTCATTTTTGAGTAATTCGACAACACGAATTCAATGGTGTTGTCTGTTTTCTATTCTGAGAAAATCTTCTTCAGCTTAATTCCAGAGTGAGGTATACTTATGTATTTTTCCAAATTCTTTTGTTGAGTTACTAAAAAGGCCTACCCATTTGAGATCAGGACCCGTAGATGTAGTCGACCAGGGACGAACTCCATTATCAAATTTTGTGTTCATATTGATGCTTATGTCTCTTAATTATTGATATTTTCCTTCTTTAATGATGCACTTTAATTTATGCTCATTTAATACAATTCTTTATAAGTCACTTCGATGAAAAGATCATGGATCATGTTGGTATCAGAGCAATCATCTTTGACGTGAATTGTTGACTATGAATGCTTACTAGATCCAAGCATAAATAGGGTGAAGGAACTCTTAAGAAATTCAATCTCAAAGTTGGTCGTGCATTCCGAAGGAAGAAAATGGTAGAAGAGGACAAGTGTGGTGAACAGGAGAAAAAATTCCACATGGTCTTTTATCGCATGTCAGAAATGGTTGAACAAATGTATGGAGACTACGAGAAGAGGATGAAGAAGAAAGGGAAGAAAAAGGAAGCACAAGATGATGATGATGCTTCAGTAAATCAAGGGGTTGTAGGAGACCCTCCTGAGCCTCCATCTTCACCATCAAGTTCTAGTTCTTCTTCCTGTGAGCATTCTCATAATTCTCATCATTCTAGCCATAAAGCCTCTTTTAAGAAACCATTGTTAAATCTTGATGTAAAATTGTATTTACCTATGCTTAATGGAGATGCTAATCCTGCAAAGATAGATAATTGGATTCGATGGGTTGAAGTATATTTTTGTGTTCAACAGATTGATGAAGAGGTATTTAAAATTCAATTGGATTCTCTTCGGTTGGAAGGCATCGCTCTTGTATGGGGGAAGATAAAACTTCAGGACAGAATTACGTGTGGTAATCTTCTTTCCTCATGGTCGGAATTTAAATCAGCAATAAGGAAGAAATTTTATCCATTGGGTTATTTACATAAATAAATGATGGAATGGAAAACTTTAAGACAAAGTAAAGGTGAAAGTGTACAAGTTTTCACAAAAGAATTTAGGAAGAAATCTCTTGCATTAAGCATTCCTTTGGATTCTTATGAAACTTTAATAAAGTATATTGGTGCACTTCACAGTTATATTTGTCATACTTTGCTACTATTTAACCCCACCAGTCTTGATGAAGTTTGTGTGCAAGCCACTCACCTTGAGAATAGGGAAAGGCATGTTCAAGAAGATCCCTCAAAGAAACCTTCCAATCTTCCACATAAACCATTTAAGAAGTTTAAAAGGAAGGACACGAAGACCGCCATGGTAAAGAGAGAAGAAGGAAAGCCATCTTTCACTAATTGCAAGAAAAGTGGTCACGATAATGAAGATTGTTGGAAACTACATCCAGAGAAGAGACTGAAACGGATTGATAGAAAGGGAAAGACAAAAACTGTTTCTACAGTGCAGCAAGATCTTGGTTTCGTTTTAGGAGACAAAGGAAAAATCACAGCGGTTGGAGTACAAGGTAAAGATTCCCTTCATGCTAGTTCAAATTCCAATAATGAATCTCATGATGATGAACGAAAGAGGAATGAATTATTTCATATAAGAGTTGTATATAAACACACTAAGATAGATACATTATTTGATCTAGGTTACCAAGTAAACTTGATATTTGAAGCACTTATCAAAAAGATGGGTCTTGAAATGAAACCACATCCAAAGCCTTGTCCTCTTTGTTGGGTATGTGATAAAGGAAAACTTAATGTCACCAAACAATGTAGGGTCATATTTTCTATTGCTTCAAAGTTATTGATGAAGTGGATTGGGATGTTGTATCACTTGATATATGTGGAATAGTGTTGGGGAATCCTTATCTTTATGATAGAAAAGCAATCTTCCTTCGTCATGAGAACAAATACCACCTTACCAATGGCGGAGTGGAATATTTTGTGAGAGATCACAACATGAGGGTAAACACAACACTTGTTAGTGCAGGACAAATGAAGAGACTCATAAACACTAATAAGAGATATGTACTCATGGTCATAAGGGAGAAAGATGTTGGAACATCCGACGCTTTCCAGGGATGTGATCCTTCTCATAAGAAAGAATTAATTGATATTGTTTCTAAGTGTGATGATATTTTCCAGGAACCAGATGGATTAACTCCTTAGAGGGAAATCCAACATGAAATACATCTTCAACATGATTCTCCTCTTCCTAATGTGGGCATGTACAGGATGTCAATTGTAGAGATGACAGAGATTAAGAAGCACATACAAGGCTTATTGGATCAAGGGGAAATCAAGCTCAGCTCATCTCCTTGTGGTTCCCTGATCGTGATGGTGCCAAAGAAATATGGCACATGGTGAATGTGTGTCAATTATTGAGCCTTAAATAAAATCATGGTGAAAAATCTATACCCTCTTCCTTGTATAGACGATTTACTTGATCAGTTAAAGAATGTTATTTATTTCACTAAGTTGGATTTGCACAGTGGATACCATCATATTAGGGTTGCAAAATAGGATGCATGAAAAACTACCTTTAAAACCAAATAGGGATTGTTTGAGTGGTTAGTTATGTCGTTTGGTCTTTGTAATGCTCTGACAACTTTCATGCGTGTGATGAATGATGTATTCATGCATTTTCTAGATGATTTTGTGATTGTCTATTTAGACAACATTCTTATTTTTAGTGGGACTTGGGATGAACATGTGAGGCATGTAAAGAAAATATTGGATACTTTTCAACGGGAAAAGTTGTATGTAAAATTGTCCAAATGTGAATTTGGCAAGACTGCACTTGTGTACTTAGATCATATTGTAGGAGGAGGACAATTAAAAATTGATCCTTCCAAGATTGATGTAATTGTAAATTGGTCTGAGCCCAAAAGTGTAACTGAGATAGAGAGCTTCTTAGGTGCAGTCCAGTATTGGAGGAGGTTCATTTCAAACTTCTCCTTTATAGAATCTCCTTTGCATGCCTTAACCAGTGTGAAGAACACTTTTCAGTGGGGAGGAAAGCAACAAAAAGATTTTGACACTTTGAAGGAAAAGATCAGTACCACACCAATATTAGCACTGTTGAATCTTTAACATCCCTTCTGTTAGAAATACTAAGACAAATGAGAGGGGGGGTGAATCGGTTGTTATTGTGATTAAACAGTCTTTATACCTATTGAAATATTATTAATCTTCTCCAAGTGATCATCAAGATTATGTAAGTCATGAACAACAGAAATAGTAAACATCAATCACACATATGATATACACAGAGACATATATTCATGAGGAAACCCATAAAGGGAGAAAACCTCTTATTCTTGGAATGATAGGTAGTCTTTTATGTTTTGTACATCATCAATATTTGAGCACCAACTCAAAATGAGGCTACAACCTCTTCTTTAACAAGCTGCAACTTGTTGAGAGAACCAACCCTCTGGTTTCTCTAGCACCCACTAGAAGGAAGAACCAACTCCCTGAGTTTTCCAGCACCAACTTCTAGTCACACATGAACCAACCTGTATAACAAAGAACAATAGTTCTCCCTTGCACCACCCTACCACCCCGATTTTTCTGGCTACAACCAAATGGGAGCTACAAATCCCAGTCTCATCACTGTTCTGCTACACTACTCTGCTCCGCCCGCATCAGTGTGTTCTTGTTGCTCGCATCTTATTGCACACTTCTATTGAGCTTCTTCTTCCTTTTATGCTCTATGCTGCCTCTTCATCCTTTTCACTCAGTATCTAATGTTCCCTTCATATCATGCAATTCATCACCTCCTACACACATGCATCACACTACAAAAAAAATCTCTATCTTCTCTGTTCTACATGTATTTCACATGCTGAGCCCTCTGCCTGATCATCATTCAAACTCTCCATATTCTATGGACATTATCCAAAGATTCTTTCGATTATCTGGAAGTTATACTAAGAATATTTGGCTTCTCTATCAGTCAAAATTCTTTGTCTTCTTTGGCAGTTACAGTCAGTCATTTTTGGCTTCTTTGGCTTCTAAGACCCTTCCTTCACGTGACCACCGATGGTGACCATACGCCTATTCAAAAGGCACTTTGTGGTCTTGGTCTAGTGGGTGCTAGCTCCCCTTTTTCGATATGACCTTGGGTGATGAACTTCACGTGACCATGCAATTGTGGGTGTGCCATAGGAGGTTTGATGGAAACCCGCTTTTCTCCATGCAATTCACTACAGAGCTCCACATATGACTTTGGAGATACCTTGGTTTTGATTATGGCCTGCTCATAAAAAATTAAGACATGAGCATGTTCTGGCCCCACAAACGAGCATGATCGTCGATTTCGCGGTCTCTGACAGATTCCTTTGATCAATGAATCTGATCTATCTTCCTTTCCTGCCTTCTTTCCTCCATCCACGTGCAATCCTTAGTCTTAAATACCAAGTGACATATGGCCCTTCAAACTGACGGACGAGATCGATTTCTATTTTTGGGATTCAGGAATCTCGATTCTCATACTTTGCTTTCTCCATGATGCTTCCACCCATAATTCACGATCTATCGACATGTGGTCTTATCGAATCGGACGATCACAATCCCTTCGGGTATTCGGGATTCGGGAGTCTCAACTCTCAACTCTCTTCCTTCCTTTTCTTTTTCCCAGAGTGTACTAATTCGAAGTACATGATATGTTGACTTGTGTCCTCCTACAGATTGACGATCCTCATCTCCTTCAGGTATCTGACCTTTCAACCATATCAACAGTTCTACGGATCCTTTCTCGATCAACGATTGAGATCTCCTTCGATTCTCTGGACTTCAAAGATTCCAAATATCAACATTATCTCTATCACCTTTTTCCTAGAGCTGACAATCCACTGACGCGTGTCCCTTTCGGATCAATGACTACAATCCTTTCATGTCTACGGACTTCAGAATTCTCAAGTATCAACTGGAAATTATTGAAGTGAGATTTCTCTGAAATCTTAGATCAGCTGACACGTACTTACCCTTGACAATCAATGGTCGAGATTTGTCTTTGACAATTTTCACCTTCTCCCTATCCACAAACTTCCGAAGTTGTGGATCTCATGCCACCTATCCTCCTCGATGATGGACAACCCCAAATCACTTTGGGAATTTGGAATTCGGGACTTTGGGACTTTGGGAATGTGTTGGTGGTAAAACTCTCGGAGTGACGTCACTTGATGATGTGTCATGAGCTAAGTAGCTGCCATGTGTCACTCATATTCATGATTTGCATGTACCTAAAATGTTGATTCATATTGACACTTGTCATTGTATGATTGCACCACGTGTCCTTGCTGACGTGGATCCTCATTCACTTTGAGACTTTGGGTAATTCGACTTTTCAAGTTGCCAATTATTTCAAAGTGATATTCTCTGAATAGTAACCTCCTCGCAACTTTAGACCTGAACTAAATGTTGTTCATCATTCATGTTCTTAGATCGATGGCTCAATCTATCTACGATGTTTATTTTCTATCTTATCTTGTCCTTCCACTTTAAAATGATCCAACGGTTGCGAAGACTCTTCGAAGCAGATCCATGATCAAGGATGATTCCAGAACCACAACTTACAAGTGATTTAACTTGTCACCCAAAATCCACAATTTGAAGTTGTGTGTTGTTGCTGAGTCAACCACAATCGTCGATCTTCGAGGCTATAAGATATTATGGTCCTGACTAATTGTGGGATTGGAAATAGCACGATATTTAATTCTCCTTTCAATATCCGCAATCTATCCCTATCATTGATCTGGCGATTGCTCATTCAATGGTCACAACTTAATCTGACTTAATCTCATCATTTTTTGGATCAACCACAGTCGTCGATATTTGGATTTATGATATCTGATGAACTAGACTAATTGCGGGATTAGAACTAGTGAGGTGTTTAATTCTTCTTTCGCCCTCTTTAATTCATCCTTGCCATTGATCTGACTTGCACATCCGATGGTCACAACTTGATATGGTCATTAACCAATCCACCAACAGTCCTTAAGGCCATGATCACTCATATGACCGACGTCTGTTATATGAGACGATTAACACGATCAATTTCTTAATCGGACGACTGTTGAGGCTTCTCACCCTAAGCTTATGCTTTTCCTTCCAAGATTTGATCTCTGCATACTGTTCGTTCCTCCTCCTGAGCTTACGCTTCCTTCTACTCCACCTTCTGTTCTTTCCATCAATGAAAATCACACTCTTCCTGTAAAAATGCCAACAATTTCCCCTTTTGGCATTGATGGAAACCCTATAAGGCTTATTAGATCTCCAACTGTAGCATCCAGAACACTCCTTTTCTCCCCCTTTGACATCAATGTCAAAGAAAACATGATCCCCGTGAGTTATTGCATTAATTTTTGGAGGTATCAGATATTCAACTAACACATACTCCCACTGATAGGATGGAATCTCTTAGGTGAGAGAAGGGATGACACCTAGCTTCCGACAGAGATATTCAATGGTGTCTTGGCTAGGGGTTTTGTAAAGATGTCTGCAATTTGTTCTGTGGAAGGAATATAATTCAGCTAAACAACTCTATTTGTAACCTTCTCTTTGAAAAAATGATACTTTATTGTTATATTCTTTGTCTTTAAATGGATAACAGGATTCTTTGAGACACTAATGGCACTGGTGTTATCATAGTGAAGTTACCTTCATTATAAGTTACCTTTAAATCTGCAAGAGTTTGTATCATCCATAAGATTTGAGTGCAGCAAGTAGCAGAAGTAATGTACTATGCCTATTTAGTTGATAATGAAATATATCCCTACTTCTTACTAATCCATGCTACTAACTAATCACCTAAGAAGAATGCACCTCCACCGGTGCTCTTTCTCGCATCCAAACATTTTTCCCAATCAACATCTGAATATGCAGTTAATTGTAAATTATGATTTCTAGGATACCAAAGACTATAAGTCATTGTACCCTTCAAATATTTGAATATCCTCTTGACAACTGCTAAATGACTTTGTTTAGGAGAAGAATGATAATGACCTACCATTCCAACATCTTGCATTATATCAGGATGCGATGTTGTGATGTACAGAAGGTTGCCTATCATTGATCAATATGTTCTTTGATCAACATCAGGTGAAATATCATCTTTATTGATATTGCAACCAACCACCATAGGTGTACTAACAGGAGAGGAATATTCCATCTGAAACCTCTTTAACATCTCTTTCAAGTGTTGTTCTTGAGAGATAAATATCCCTGCAGAATTTTGATTGATTCATAACCCAAGAAAATATGACAGTTCTCCTATCATGGACATCTCAAACTCAATCTGCATTGAATTAGCAAACCACTGAACTGAAGGGTCATTAGTGCATCCTAAAATAATGTCATCTACATAAACCAAAACAACTAATAAATCATCACCTTCAGACTTAATGTATAGGTTACTATCAACTGTACCTTTCTTGAACCTTTTGTCCTATAGAAATTTTTCCAGTCTATGATACCATGCTCGTGGTGCCTGTTTCAGTCCATATAATGCCTTTTTCAACTTACAAACATAGTCAAAATTATCTATCAATGAAAATTATTCAAGTTTCTCCACCTATACATCTTCTTCTAGATCTCCATTAAGAAATGTTGACTTAACATCCATCTAATATACTTTAAAGTTCTTATGACGTGCATAGGAAAGAAACATTATGATGGCTTCCAATCTTGCCACTAGTACAAAGGTTTCATCAAAATCTTGTCCTTCAACTTGTGCATACCCCTTACAGACCAATCTGGCTTTATTCCTAACAATTTGTCTGTGTTCATTAATTTTTTTCTTAAACATCCATTTGGAGGCAATTACATTCTTATCTTCATGTATAGGAACAAGCTTGTTATTGGATAAATTGGTGAAAGCAGACATAAACTAATCTCTGTAGATCCACCTGGATCTAGAAGAAAACAAGACATGACATGACGCTTTCCCTAAGTTACTATCATTGAATTTACTACCAAATAAGGAATGGATGACATACCTTTAGATATCGCTTCCTTATATCTTTGTTGTCCCTGCTTTGCTCCGGTGCTCTTGTGAGATCAGAACTACAATGACACAAACCAACCAAAGTGAAAGAAATAATAATAGATTCAATGAAAACCTAAACATGTGATCGAGGTGTCATGTAATAAAATGTTAATGATTTTATGGGAAAGAAACATGTCACCGTATTATATTAAGTAAAAGTGGAAGATACAACCAAATTTCCTTGATGTCCCAAGTTCCCTTTTAGTGGTCCTTTGTTCCAACACACACATACACTTGTGTAGAAATTTCAATACAAATTAAGTATTTCCTACGATTCTCCTGATCTAACAATTATATGCCACTGTTAAATACATAATCGCTTCTACTAATATTCTTGCAGAAATTAAACCACGATCACAAAGTGAAATATCAAGAACACATAACACAGAAGTTTTACAAGGAAAGCATAAAGCTAAAAACCCCACTATCATATATTATGTATATCATGGATCATGAAATAATCTCATACAAAACTCTAATCCAAGAGCTCTCAGTACAACACAATCATCTCACACTGTCATACAAAACTCAGGAAATACATGTGCCAATATTCTTTCTCCATACAACTTGCCTCCTCTACACAATCCCCTGCAAAATGAGAATTCTCACAATTGAATTTGAAATGCCTAGTTTGCACATGCTCATGAGCATATCCACTGCATGTGTGATTGCATGAGTGTACTTCACTCAAATCACAACTAGTAGCCAAACTGTCCCTTTCACATGTTATCTCAACCGAGTCTCCACTGGATTTGACATGCATGTAGTTAACCGTGGTGAATCTTCAGTTGCATGTGAGTTCACTGATTTGAATTAATTAATAATTAATTCATTGAACTCTCACTAGTGTAAGTTCAGTTACAACTAGTACAACTGGGCTTAACTCACTTAACTTAGTCAAACTACTTCACAACTCTCATAACTACACTTATAACTCTATTACAACTTTAAGTCACCTCCATGTCTTACCAGCCAAACTTTGAACTCGAATTTCCCATAGTTAACTGATTTGCCATTTCAGTTAATTATTTCAAGTAATTATGAGATAATAGATTAATATTTATTGTCCAATTTATTTAAGGGAAAAGTAAATTAGACACATGTTTATTGTTGACTTTTCAACACTCCCTCTCAACAAGAAAGGGACTATCCTTCACCCCAATCCTGTCTCTATGATATTTGAATTTTCTCCTGGTGAGTGCCTTCGTCAAAATGTCTGCATCTTGATCTTCTGCTGCACACAATCTCTAAGATGATGATACCAGATATCTATATGCTTAGATCTATCATGAAACACATGATTAATCGATAGTTTAATGCAACTCTGATTATCACCATAAATCACTGTCGGATCTAAATGAGAACCAAACAAACCAACCAAGATCTTTCTCATCTAGATATCCTCACATGCAGCTTGACTCGCTGCCATGTATTCCACTTCCGCTGAACTAAGTTCCACAGATCTTTGTTTCCGGTTGTACCAAGAAAAAACTATAGATTTGATACTAAAGATCCCCCCTGATGTGCTCTTTTTGTCCATTAGGCTGCCCACCCAATCTGCATCCTTGAAGCCATGCAACTTCACCTCATCCGTCTGTCTATACCATAATCCATACTCAGATGTGCCCTTCAGATATCTTAGGACATGCTTACCCACCTTCCAAAAGAGTTTGGTAGTCTTAACCATCGCTTGGCTTAGCTGGTTAACTGCATAGAAAATGTCCGGTCTCATGTTCACTAAATACATTAGCGAACCCACTAACTGTCAATTGACAGTAGCATCCACTACCTCTCCAGAAGTAACATCCTCTTTCCTCCAGTTTCCTGGAAGAGGAGTATCCATGGGTTTGCAGCCTTCCATGTGAAACTTACCCAGTATCTCCCTTGCATACTTGCCTTGAGACACAAAAAGTTCACCATCTCACTGCCATATTTCCAATCCAAGGAAATAATGAAGAAGGCCCAAACCCTTCATCTTGAACTCCTTTGAAAGGTCATCCTTACATGAGTGTATCAACTGATCATCACCAATTAGTATTAAATCATCAACATAAAGAACAATGATTAAAAGCTTACCCTCCACCAAAATTTGGTATAGGTTTGCATCTGCCTCACTTTTGGTGAAGCCCAATCCAGTGAAATGGCTATATATCCAAGTGTACCAAGCACGGGGTGCTTGCTTCAATTCATACAGTGCTCTCTTGAGTCTGCACACATGCGACTCCCTGTCAAAGGTCTCAAAAATTTCTGGCTATTCAATGTACACTTCTTCCTCAATGATCTGATTGAGAAACATGGTTTTTACATCCATCTGATGAATACGCCAGCCCATCTGCGCTGAGAGTGTAAGGATGGATCTTATGGAAGAGTACCTTGTGATAGGTGCAAAGGTATCATCATAATCTATCCCCTCGATCTGTGATAAGCCTCGGGCCACAAGCCTAGCCTTGTATTTCTCTACACTCCCATCAACACCTTGCTTTACCTTGTAGATCCATCTCGAACCTACCACTGATTTGTCGACCGGTCTTGGGACAATTTCCCATGCACTGTTTTTGACAATGGAGTCATACTCCTCTACCATAGCATCAACCCAAGTGGGATCCTGCACTACTTCCTGAAAGGAATATGGTTTAGTCACAATACATTTTCTCATGAGAGCCATGTATCTAGAAAATCGATCAGGAGACTGTCTCTATCTGCGTTGTGAAGTAGGGGCTCCTACATTTTGTGCACCATCTAGTCTCAATCTGTCAGCTTTCGTGGTGCGCTTTCTGCCATTTCTGATGGATGTCTCTGCTTGAGTGGTTTCCTCCACTCCATAAACCTCCTCATGTGGTTGATCCACATCTTGAGACTCATCTTTGGGAACCAACAATTCCTCTTCTGCATGCAAGTCTAGCTCCCTTTGAAGCGACAACCGCATGGCTTTCCCCTCATCGAATTTTATATCCCATCACATAACAGTCATCTTACTATTTGGAAAATACACACGATAATTATGGGGTGTTTATGTGTACCCCAAAAATATCCCAACTTCAGCAGTCGGTTCCAGCTTCTTCCTGGAATCCTTGGTCACATGCACATAAACAGATGAGCCAAAAATTTTAAAATGAGAAACATCGGGTTTCTTACCAATGAAAGCTTCTTCAGGTGTCCTCATTCCAAGTATTCTATAAGGACAACGGTTTTGCACATAAACCGCAGTATTGCATGCTTCTTCCCATAAATGCATTGGTAGGCCCTGATCATGCAACATCGCTCATGTTGCACCCATGATCATTCTGTTCTTCCTCTCCGCGACCCCATTTTGATGTGGGTTATGAAGCGCTATGAGTTATCTTCGAATTCCTTCTCTACTGCAGAAGTCTTTGAATTCATTAGAGATGTATTCTCCACCATTATCGCTCCTTAGATCTTTCACTTGCTTCCCTGACTCTTTCTCCACCAATGCTTTAAACTCACAGAACTTTGAGAATGTTTGATCCTTCTTCTGCATGAAGAAGATCTAGCATTTATGAGAAAATTCATCAAAAAAATAACATAATACCTATGTTTTGATGTTGAAGCAACTGAGAATGTTCCACACATGTCTGTGTGAATTCTCTCTAGTATCATCGTAGCACGGTTCTCCTTTTCATGAAAGGTGGAATTTACATACTTCCCCAGGGTGCACCCCTTGCACTGATCTAATTGAGCAAGTGTTCCCCTTGGAAGTCCAATAGATATTTGTTGCATGATCTTCAAGGCTCCATGATGAAGATGACCCAATCGCTTGTTCCATAATTCGCCCTCATCCCGGCTCACCACTTTTTTTGCCTTGCCCATCATGGCACCATATCCATCTACCTCCAGAATGTAGAGATTCTTAACTCGAATCCCTATCTTCTTGACTTGACCCATTGATTTATGTCGCAGGAAAGATTTTCCATCACTGAAAAAAACGTCATAGCCTATGTCCTCCAACATTGCAACTGAGACCAAGTTTTTCTTCAGACCTGGAACATGCATAACATTTTTCAATTGAAATGGTTTACCTGAATCCCTCTGAAAGGTAATGGTACTAATACCAGTCACACTGTATCATCCATTGTCGCCCATATCTATATGCATTCTGAGATCTTTCTCCTCCAAGTCACTGAAAGACTCTTTATCTCTTGTCATGTGGTAGGAAGCGCCACTATCCAAATACCACACCGATCTCGATGCACTTAAATCCATGCATGCGATCAAAGAGAAGTCAAGTTCAAATTGCGAGACAAGAGCCTCACCAGTTGCAGATCCAACAACTGTCTTGTTCTTCCTCTTCTACAAATAGTTAGTAGTGAGATGTCCATGTTCATGACAGTGAAAACACTTCACTTTGAACAAATCTAGCTTCTTGACTTTAGACTCGGATTTTGAACGGAATTTCTTCCCTTTCCCTTTCCTTGTCTTGGTAGTCAAAGCACAATCCTCTTCATCATCATGGTTTGATGAATATCCATCTCTAGTGTTTCGCCTAAACTCTTCCTGCATGTCACACACCCACTACGGCATAATAAAAATTTTCGCTTTTCTTCAAGGGACAGAATCCCCAAAGTCCTACAGGGGCCTAACACAGGCTAGTTCTTCCCTATTCACCTCCATGTGATCGTGGGTTAAGACCACATGCCAAATAAATCATGCGCCTTTTCATATTTTACAACTCAACGATATAGGTGAGTCCAATATTAAAGGTAGGATAGCGAGGGGGCTTCAGAATGAAACCCTAGCTGTGGATTTGGGTGCGCAGACTCTGGTTGTTTAGATCTATCCATCGCTTAGTGAAAAAGAACTAGCTCCCTTTTCTTTAGTCCATAACTCGATAGGACCACATACATTCCTAAATGCAAGTGCCTTTCACAACTCGCAACCTCGCGGCTCGTGAGTCGAAGACCCTCAAATTTTCTTCACCAATCGTCGATACCCGAGATTCCGATATGGTATGGTCCCTTCTTATTAGCGCTCTCCATGTGTGACCATTGGCTAGGATAAACTCTATCTCCTCTCTATATTCGTCGCTTTGTGAGTTCAACGGTTGAACTCTCATTCCTTCATTATGCGATCCTCCGAGACTTGAAAGTCAGGGAAGGTTGACCTTCCTTTCACATTGCTTGCAATATCGCCACTTCGCGAGTTGTAGCGTCAAATCTTGGCACCTTTCCTTCACGAACCCCTAAGAAGCGATTTTTATTTTCCCTCTCGCGTTCTCGCTACTCACGAATTCGCAAGTCTAAGGGTTGAGCTCTCATACTCTTATCCCGCGAAGCCCCGAGACGCGAGAAGTCAATGCTCCATTGACTCCCTTCTCTAGGTGATGCGTGTCCACTCATCAATCACGCAGGTCCCACCTTGAAGTTCTGCCACGTGTTCTCTTATGCTCGGCTCTCAACACTTCGCTACTAGTGAAGCCATAAACGACTCCTTTCAACCTTCGAACTCACAAATCCCTGATACACGAAATGGTCAGATCTTTGCCACCTGTCATCCAACATGGACGGCCTCGATGTCTTCAGGACTTTCGGGACGTAGTTGAATTCACTCTCCCACCTAAGTAAGGGTTAATATCGACGACTTATAGAGTTCCAATGGGTCCCTAGGATCTACAGTCCAGGATCCCATCGCTATTTACGAAGGCTGAAAGGGCGACGTGTTAACGCCTACGCTCCCTCTCTATATCCGTCGGTGTTGACAGGCTTGGGGTATCCGCGAAAGGATTTCGACCGTTCGTTTACCCAGTGATAGGGTATTTTTTTCTTTCTATATTTGAATCTTGCTAACCCTTCTCAACTTGAATCATGAAGTTCAAACTCTCGGAAATTCAGGCTCCCATGGTCCGAGACCTTAGAAATCTACTCTTTCTCGCATAAGGGTTCCAGACCCGGATTGCATGAACCCTCAGATGGTTCTCGGGAAATTATCCCTGATCTTAAACGTGTCTCTGGTAAGGTTCAGTGTGGTAACAAGGTCTACAGGGTAATTCTTAGAAAAGAGTACTCTCAAGGGGCCTTCCCAGAATATTATGAGACTAAGAAAATAAGACGATTCTCGGTGGAGCGAACTCATGTCCCAGACTTAATCATTTTCGTAGAAAACAACTATGGCATGTAATCATACACAGGCATCCATTCTATCAAATCAAACGTTAGGTAAACACTTCAATTCAGAACAATGTACAAGCACATGAAACTGAACATGTGATATGGCAGTAACTTCAAATAACACTTATCAGAAATAACACCAAAGGTGATGCAACTACTGAGAGGGGTGCTCGTTTCCACCTAACCGTAGGCTCAGAGACTCCCAACAAATTTACCACTAGCCACCCCTGAGCTGAGACCACGATGCTACGAGAATGCGTCTCGGTTTTCCAGTGACCGAGAATGAGGGTTACTCTCCCCCTTCTCTGTTATCACTCACTCTGCATATCTCCAGAGTTTTTTCTTCCTTCCCTCGTGTCTTCCCCCTGTCTCTCCCTCACACCTTTTTCCTCTTGCGAGGTTGCGTGTGGCGCAATTTTCTGTGCACTGGTCAGGTCTAAACTCCTACGGATGGGCGATTCACCTCCCCCATCCCTCGTTAATTCTTGAGGAGCCATTTACCTACCAGCCGGTGAGACATTTTATTCAGGCCAGCGAGCCGCTCTTGGTTCTCCGGGCCAGTGAAGTCCAAATACGGTATTGATTTTCGATGGAAGTTAACGCCACCTTTCCAGGTGCCTTCCACCACCTTTCTTCAACCATCGTGGTCTCTTTTTCATCATTTCCCCCCCTCAGCAGTCTTGTAATATATACATTCATAATATTATTTATATTCATCGACCTTTCTCATAAGGTCCATTCACATCATACATTCACATTTTTGAGTTTTCCACAGTTCTTGGCCATTATAGTTATTTTTACAAACTGGGGGAAACAGGTTGTTACAATTCCCTCCCCTTAAAGGAACATCGTCCTCGATGTTCTATCTATCAACATGACATGCATGTACAGATGTAAACAAAATCGGATATGCCTATTTCATGGCATCCTCCATTTCCCATGTAGGCTCATCTGGGCCAAAATGTTTCCACTGCACCTTGACCTGTGCAATGGTTCAGTTCCAAAGTAGGGTTTCCTTTCTGTCCAGTATGCATTGGGGTTCTGGTAGAAATTATCCCTCTAGTTCCACCTGAATCACATACCAATCAATTACATGGTTAACATCATGTACATATTTCTTCAATAATGAGACATGGAAAACATTATGTGCTTTTACTGTGGGAGGAAGTGCTAGCTTGTAGACTACAGGTCCCACTCTATCTAGAACCACAAAGGGTCCACAATACCGAGGTTCCAACTTGGCACAAGCTCCCATTTTTAGGGAACTCTTCCTAGGCCTAACCTTGAGATATACATGGTCTCCCATTTTGAACTCTCTTGGAGTTCTCTTTTGGTCGGCATAACTTTTCTGTCGGTTCTGAGCGACCTTCAGGTTTTGTTTTATTTGAGTCACCTGTTGTTCCATTTCTTTCAACATATCAGGTCCAAAAGAAATCCTATTTACGGGATTACTCTAGTTGACTGGAGTATTACACGATCTACCATAGAGGACTTCAAAGGGACTCATCTTTAAGGATGCTTGGTAGTTGTTGTTGTAGGCAAATTCTACCAGTGGCAGGTAGTCTTCCCAATTCTTAGGTTGATGCATTACATGCATTCTTAGCATGTATTCAAGTACCCGGTTCACTCTTTCTGTCTGTCCATCAGTTTGAGGGTGATAGGTTGTGCTAAACAGTAACTTGGTCTCTAAACCAACCATCAGTGATTTCCAAAAGTGGAAGTAAATTTCGTGTCTCTGTCAGACACAATCTCTTTCAGCATACCATGCAGTCTAAATATTTCTTTCATGAATACCTGGGTGATGTCAATTGCTTTGCAAGTTGATTTGACAAGAATGAAATGAGCAGACTTGCTCAATTTATTCACTACTACCATAATGGCGTCATTATGTTTGGTTGAAGTTGGTAATCTTGTGATAAAATCCATGGAGATGGTTTCCCATTTCCATTCTGGGATTGGTAAAGGTTGCAATAATCCCGTTGGGTGTCGATGTTCTGCTTTAACCTGCTGACACTCTATGCATTTGGCTAAGTACTTGAATATGTCTTCCTCCATTCCCGGCCAATAAAATTGTCTCTTGGTGGCAGTGATCATTTTATGGTATCCTAGATGACCGGAATAGGGTCTTTTATGTAGTTCATCCAATATGAACCTCTTCAAGTCGTCACAGTTTGGAATATGAAATCTTCTTCTATAAGTGAGCAGACATCCTTCGGTCTTTTGGTAGCCTTCATAATTTACTCCGACGGGTTCTTGTTGTAGGTACATGGTCACGGTCTGGACGAAGGGATCTGTTTCTTGTGCATTTCTGACTCTTTCCTTGACATCTGTCTCACAAGTGCTCACCGCTGCCAGATGAATTGTTTTCATACTTCTGCTAAGGGCATCAGCCACCCTATTTTCCTTTCCTTTAATGTGTTTGATTTCGAAATAAAACTCGCTAAGGAGGGCCATCCATCTAGCCTGTCTAGCGTTGAGCTTTGGTTGATCAAACAGGTATCACAACCCACAGTGATCTGTCATAAGTACAAATTTTCTTCCCAAGAGGTAATGCCTCCACATTTTCAAGGCATGCACTATGGCAGCTAGTTCTAGATCATGGGTCACATAGTTGACCTCATGCTCGTTCAATTTTTGGGATTCATAGCAGATCACACTTCCATTCTGCATAAGGAATCCTTCGAGCCCTTCCTTACAGGCATCTGTGCATACGAGAAAGTCAACCTCTGGGTCGACAATTTTCAGCACAGGTGCATGGGTCAATAGATGTTTTAAGGTTTGAAATCTTTCTTCACATTTCTGTGTCCACAGGAATTTTGTCCCCTTCTTCTAGAGGGCAATGATTGGACAACCAATCTTGGAGAATCCTTTTATAAACCTCCTATAGTATCTTTCTAATCCCATAAAGGATCTAATGTCCGAAACATCCTTTGGGGTAGGCCATTCCATGATACCTGATTTTGTCAGGGCCTACCGCTACTCCTTCTTCAGAGAGAACGTGGCCTAAGTAATGTATTTGCTTATGGAAGAATTCACATTTGTTGAATTTGGCATAGAGTTGATGTTCTCTTAGCACTTTTAGCACAAGTCTAAGATGTTCTTCATGCTCTTTTCTATTCTTGGAGTAAATTAATATATCGTCGATAAAAACAAGCACAAATTTGTCTAGGAACTTAATGAGTACATTGTTCATCAAGCACATAAAAGTGGAAGGGGCATTGGTTAACCCAAATGGCACTACCACAAACTCATAGTGACCATACCATGTCCAGAAAATAGTTTTATGGATGTCTTCACCCTTGATTCAGACTTGATGGTATCCCGACCTCAATTTGATGTTTGAGAAAATAGATGCGCCTCCCAATTGATTGAACAGGTCGTCAATCCTAGGAAAGGGGTACTTGTTCTTTATGGTTACTTTATTGAGTTATCTATAATCTATACACAATCTAAGGGTATCGTCCTTCTTTTTCATGAACATAACTGGTGCTCCCCATGGAGACATGTTGGGCCGAATATAGCCTTTATCCATCATTTATTTTAATTGCATCTTGAGTTCAACTAACTCAGGTGTGCTCATCCGGTAGGGTGTCCTAGACATCGACACCTCTCCTGGTGCAAGTTCTATCGAGAAGTCTATGTCCCTTCTCAGAGGTAAACCCGGTACCTCTTCCAAAAACACATCTTTGTATTCTTTTAGGATAGGGTGATCATCAGGGTTGGGTTTGTCATCTTCGGTTGTTTTCAACACCTGTATTGCATATAGGGTAAAGCCATTTCAACAATACTTTTTCATTTGCAGAGCTGATATTTGTCTCACCGAGACAGGTTTTTGGATCCCTTGAAGGGTTATCCTCTTCCCTTCCTCACTTACACATTCTAAGGTCTTATGGTAATAGTCCATTCTGGCTTTATAGGCAGCTATCCAATCCATACCAATCAACAGATCATATGATCCTAGGGGTAATATGTTAAGGGCTGCTTGGGTGGGGAATTCACCCAACATTAATTGGCAGGCGGGTATGACCTTTGCTACCCTTCTTTTGGTGCCAGTGGATAACTGTACCATCCATGTCTTGGTATGTTTTTTTGGATGTAGTTTACACTTATCAACAACTTTAGGGGATATATAACTCAAATTTGAACCAGGGTCAATTAAAACAGACAATAGATGGTTGGAGATCATACCTTCTATCTCCACCACTGAAGCTTGATGGTCAGCTTAGTTATTATCCAAGGCTGCATAAATCTGCGACACACTCCTGGCCACATCATTGACTGTAGTAGCTTCCTGGATGTTATAAATCCTTCGACTATTCTGTTGTCGGCGTGGACAGTCTCTCAGGAGATGCTCTTCTCCACAAACCCAACATTTCAAAGGTTCTCTCTTTGGGTTATTATTCTTTACCGGTACAGGTCCAGAAGTTTTACTTCCACCCGACGAGGGAAAGTTCTATTGGAGTACACTCCAGGCTGGAAAGTTCATCCTTGGGTTCTTCTTGTAGTTCTTAAATCCTAGGGACTTAGTCCCCATTTTCTGAAATCTCAAACCACTCTTCTATTTCTAGTATCCACGAGGCTCTGCCCGATGTCCATACTGTTCATGACAATATGTCGCCTTTCGAATAGTGCCTTCTAGGGTCTTTGGCTCATCAAATTCAATTTTGTTCTAGTAGTCCTTGGGTAATTCATTGATGAAGCATTGCACCTTTGCCCTTTCTACTTTTATATAAGGCACATACCTCAAAAAATCGAGGAATTGGTTGACATATTCCTCTATAGTAAGTTGCCCCAATTTGAGTTCATAAAACTCTTTTGTCTTCTCGTCGAAATATTTTTCCGAAAAATACTTCTTCTGGAAGTATTTCTCAAACTGTTTCTAGGACAGATCCTCTTTGTGAACCCCTTTCACATTCTTAAGATCTTCCCACCAAATGGAAGCCTTTCCATTCAGATTGAAGGTGGCTACTCGGGCCTTCAAATTTTCTGAAACATCATGGACTCTAAAATATTTCTTTAGTCCAAGTAGCCAGGCCTCTGCTTCCTCTCCCTTCTTTATCTCACCATCGAAGGAGGGTGGTTTGGCCTTTCTGAATTCCTCAAATTTATGACCCTTGGAATTCTTTTTCTTCTTTTTTTTTCTTCGAGAATAGGAACTTGTTATGTTGCTAGAAGAGCCTTCTGAATCGCCAGCTTCCTTCTCAGAGGAATCACTCGACACTAGTCCTTTACCTCTGGGATGGACCTTTTTCAAGGTGCTCCTCTCAGTGTGGCCACTGATATGACCATGTTTCTGAGTTTGAGGTTCATGCTACATTTGTCTTTGTAAATCGGATAAACTCTGCTGTAAAACTTCGTTAATTTCTATTTTCTTTTCTTGTTCTTTCATCATCCTCTCATTGTCGGCCTTACATCTTTGTAATTTGACCATGATACTCCTCACAGTCTCGGCTAGATCTAGAGGGGTACCTGCTTCCCTTCTTTCATCAGACTCTTCGTCTCTATTGTGGGCACCTTCTCCAACTTCTTGGTGAGTCACCATACTATGCATTGATAATTTCCCGTGGTTGATCTTCCGCTTGTGTGCAAAAGGAAAAATGTTGGTTGTTAGTCAATATTTATATTTATTTATAACCAGTACATAATTCACATTTTCACATGTACACACACACAATAGGGGTTTTTCACTCTCAACTTCGTCTTTTGATTAGGAAGGTTGAGACATGGGGTTACTCTTTTTAAGAGTGTTCCGAACGGAGATTCTACGCAACTCGTTCATGAGCCCAAGAAGGCCAAGTGTTGTAACCATGCTTTGATACCAATTTGTCACACACCCACTACAACATAATAAAAAATTTCACTTTTCTTCAAGGGACAAAATCCCCGAAGTCCTACGGGGGCCTAACGCAACCTAGTTCTTCCCTGTTCACCTCCCTGTGATCGTGGTTTAGGACCACAGGCCAAATAAATCAGGCGCCTTTTCATATTTCACGACTCAACGATACAGGTGAGTCCAATCTTAAAGGTAAGATGGCGAGGGGGCTTCGGAATGAAACCCTGGCTGTGGATCTGGGCGCGCAGACTTTCACACACCCACTACAACATAATAAAACATTTCACTTTTCTTCAAGGGACAGAATCCCCGAAGTCCTACGGGGGCCTAACACAACCTAGTTCTTCCCTGTTCACCTCCCTGTGATTGTGGGTTAGGACCACAGGCCAAATAAATCAGGCGCCTTTTCATATTTCATGACTCAGCGATACAGGTGAGTCCAATCTTAAAGGTAAGATGGCGAGGGGGCTTCGGAATGAAACCCTGGCTGTGGATCTGGGCACGTAGACTTTGGCTGTTCAGATCTACCCGTCGCTTAGCGACAAAGCACTAGCTCCCTTTTCTTTAGTTCCTAACTCGATAGGACCACATACATGCCTAAATGCAAGCGCCTTTGACAACTCGCGACCTCGCGGCTCGCAATTCAAAGACCCTCGAATTTTCTTCACCAATTGTTGATACCTGAGATTCCGATGTGGTATGGCCCCTTCTTATTAGCACTCTCCACGTCTGACCGTCGGCTAGGCTAAACGCTAGCTCCTATCGCTATTCGCTGCTTTTTGAGTTCAACGGTTGAACTCTCGTTCCTTCATTATGCGATCCTTCGAGACTTGAAAGTCAGTGAAGGTTGACCTTCCTTTTGCATTGCTCGTAATCTCACCACTTTATGAGTTGTAGCGTCAAATCTTGGCACCTTTCCTTCATGAACCCCCGAGAAGCGATATTTAGTTTCCCTCTCGCCTTCTCGCTACTCATGACATCGCAAGTCCAAGGGTTGAGCTCTCATGCTCTTATCCCGTGAACCCCCAAGACGCGAGAAGTCAATGCTTCGTTGACCCGCTTCTCCAGGCGACGCATGTCCACCCATCAATCACATAGGCCCCACCTTGAAGTTCTGCCATGTGTTCTCTTGTGCTTGGCTCTTGGCACTTCACTACTCATGAAGTCGTAATTGACTCCTTTCAACCTCCGAACTCACGAATCCCCGATACACAAAATGGTCATATCTCTGCCACCTATCCTCCAACATGGACAGTCCCGATGTCTTTGGGACTTTCAGGACGTAGTTGAATTCACTCTCCTACCTAAGTAAGGGTTAAGATCGACGACTTATAGAGTTTCGATGGGTCCCTGGGATCTACAGTCCAGGATCCCATCACTATTTACGAAGGCTGAAAGGGCGAGGTGTTAACGCCTACACTCCCTCTCTAGATCTGTCGGTGTTGACAAGCTTGGGGTATTCTCGAAAGGATTTCGACCGTTCGTTTACCCAGCAATAGGGTATTTTTTTCTTTCTATATTTGAATCTCGCTAACCCTTCTGAGCTTGAATCACAAAGTTCAAACTCTCGGAACTTCAAGCTCTCATGGTCTGAGACATTAGAAAGCTACTCTTTCTCGCATAAGGGTTCCAAACCCAGATTGCATGAACCCTCAAATGGTTCTTGGGAAATTATCCCTGATCTTAAACGTGTCTTTGGTAAGTTTTAATGTGGTAACAAGGTCTACGGGGTAATTCTCGGAAAAGAGTACTCTCAAGGGGCCTTCCCAGAATATTACGAGAGACTAAGAAAATAAGATGATTCTCGATGGAGTGAAATCATGTCCCAGACTTAATCATTTGCGTAGAAAAAAATTATGGCATGTAAGCATACACAGGCAGCCATTATATCAAATCAAACGTTAGGTAAACACTTCAATTCAGAACTATGTACAAGCACATGAAACTGAACATGCGATATGGCATTAACTTCAAATAACACTTATCAGAAATAACACCAGAGGTGATGCAACTGCTGAGAGGGGTGCTCATTTCCAACTAATCGTAGGCTTAGTGACTCCCAACGGATTTACCACTAGCCACCCTCGAGCTGAGACCACGATGCTGCGAGATTGTGTCTCGATTTTCTAGTGAACGAGAACGAGGGTTATTCTCCCCCTTCTCTGCTATCACTCACTCTGCATATCTCTAGAGTTTTTTCTTCCTTCCCTCGCTTTTTCCCCCTGTCTCTACCTCACACCTTTTTTCTCTTGCAAGGTTGTGTGTGGCACAATTTTCTGTGCACTGGTCAGTTCTGAACTCCTACATATGGGTGGTTCACCTCCCCCATCCCTCATTAATTTCTGAGGAGCCATTTATCTACCAGCCAGTGAGACATTAAATGTGAGACATTTTACTCGTGCCAACGACTTGATCTTGGTTCTCCAGGCCAGTGAAGTCCAAATATGGTATTGATTTTCGGTGGAAGTTAATGCCACCTTTCCAGGTGCCTTCCACCACCTTTCTTCAGCCATCGTGGTCTCTTTTTCAGCATTTCCCCCCCTTAGAAATCCTGCAATATATACATTCATAATATTATTTACATTCATCGACCTTTCTCATAAGGTCCATTCACATCATACATTCACATTTCTGAGTTTGCCACAGTTCTTGGCCATTATAGTTATTTTTACAAACTGAGGGAAACAGGGTGTTACACTGCACTAGATCCGACCATAGTCGTTCCCAATCTAGCAATTTTTCCCTTCCATTGATAGAGTCTTGATAACTGTGCCAACTCTTGGGAATTCCTAAGAGAGACAAGCTCACCAAATCATCAACAACAATTGTTATTCCCACACGTCCAATCACATCCCGACATTGGACAAACTTCCTGAGATATTTTGGAATGGACTCGCCCTTTTCCATATTGATCTTCCTGAGTTTATCTTTGAGTGCCAATTTCCTATGGTCGCTGCTGTTTTGGAATAGATCCATCAAAACCTTCCACATTGCATGTGGTATGGATTTCTCATGGAGACTTGAGACAATGTGGTCTCATACTCCCTCCAACAGAATCCTCCTCGCCTTTGCCACTTTCTTTTGCCATGCATCAAGATTTGCAGTGTCTATCGCATCCAGCTTAGGAACATCTTTGTTAATTTCTTCCTTCAAGCCATTGTCTTTGAGTATTGCTTCCATCCTGTCCTTCTAAGAAATGTAGTTCAAGATGAACTTGAGTGCATACTCCAACCTCAAGCCATTGAAAGACATTTCAATCTTGAATCAACTGTAGCACCATGAAAGTCCTTCTGCAAATTCAAATGTTATCCAACCACAAACTCAATTGCTGCAATCCTTCTTGCCCTGGGAGGTTCGCACCTGACCAGTTACAAGCCTGAGGGAAGTTCGCACCTCACCTGTGTATAGCCTGTGAACCTTATGAGAGAGTTGGCACTGTAATGCACTGTGGGGTGAGGGAGGTTTGCACCTCTCCTTTAAGCAGCCTACGAGAATCTTAAGGAAGTTTGCACCTCTCCTTTGAGTAGGGTGCAAGAATTTATGCTCTCAGAAATGTGCAAAGTTTTCAGTACTAAGGTTCGCACCCTGCCAGAGATGGGACCTGCGAAAATACTATTATTTTCGCACCTCACTTTTGTGGCTCTATGGCTATGATGCCATGTAGAAATTTCAATACAAATTAAGTATTTCATGTGATTCTCTTGATCTAACAATTATATGCCACTGTTAAATACATAATTTCTTCTACTAATATTCTTGCGGAAATTAAACCACGATCACAAAGTGAAATATCGAACACATAACACATAAGTTTTACAGGGAAAGCGTAAAGATAAAAACCCCACTATCATATATTATGTATATCATGGATCATGAAACAATATCATAGAAAACTCTAATCCAAGAGATCTCAATACAATACAATCGTCTCACACTATCATACACAAATCAACAAATACATGTGCCAATATTCTTTCTCCAAACAACCTGCCTCCTCTGCACAATCCCCTACAAAATGAGAATTCTCACAATTGAATTTGAAATGCCTAGTTTTCACATGCTCATGAGCATATCCACTGCATGTGTGATTGCATGAGTGCACTTCACTCAAATCACAACTAATAGCCAAACTGTCCCAACTAGGTCTCCACTAGATCTAACATGCATGAAGTTAACCCTGGTGAATCTTCAATTGCATGTGAGTTCACTGATTTGAATTAATTAATAATTAATTCACTAAACTCTCACTAGTGTAAGTTCAGTTACAACTAGTAAAACTGAGCTTAACTCACTTAACTGAGTCAAACTACTTCACAACTCTCATAACTACACTTATAACTCTGTTACAACTTCAAGTCATCTCCATGTCTTACCAGCCAACCTTTGAACTCAAATTTCCCATAGTTAACTGATTTTTCATTTCAGTTAATTATTCAAGTAATTATGAGATAATAGATTAATATTTATTGTCCAATTTATTTAAGGGAAAAGTAAATTAGACACATGTTTCTTGTTGACTTTTCAACAACTTGCACCAAATTTGTGTGAAGATGATCCACAAAAGATTGATGGACAAATGGAGGCCTCAACCATCAATTGTAACAGGATCCTTCACACAATCTTTAGCCTATTCTTTCAACAATTCTTTGCTTAATCTTGCTTTAACTTTTGCATGAGAAACCCATCATTATATAGGAGGAGGTGAAGTGGTTGAAAGGATGAGAATGATCTCACTAAATTAGAGAAGCCAGTAGGATCTCAACCATATGGATGCCACCTTACATTCTAGAATATTCTCCTTCTAGAAAATTCATGAACTTCTTCCTTTTCTTAGATTCAAACGCCACCGTACCCTGACTATATAGCATCTTGTGGAAATCCAGCGAGCCAGGCATAGAGAAGCCTACAGAAATCAAGGATTTCCACACTGTGTACCACTATCAGCCTGCAACATCATTCTAAAAACATGCCTTGTAGGGGAAGAACTCGGTCATTTTCCTCATGTAAAATATTGTTTTTAGAGCCTGAACACATGCTTGTAGAGTCTTCATCAGGGTGACCAAAATAATGTGTAAAAGAATGCCCCCCAAAGTATGATGCTGAAACTCGTGACAACTGAAATACTTTGTAAAATGCGTGTGTGTGTCGGGAACAAGGAGTGTACCAATCGAGAACCTGCAAACAATCAAGCATCTATAGAATATTATACCATCTTTGAGGTAGGAATTCCCATGTATAGACTACAAATGATTTGAATCATAAATGTCAGTCATGGACACCAATTATACACTATGGATCCATGTCATAAAGACGATACATAGTCACCAAGAATACATTGTAGATCTATCTGTTAACAAACTTGAAATCAAGACATATCCACAAGAAATACAAAGTGGATCTATGTGTAAATACTCCATCACAACCTAGACCTAGGTGATGAGATCTAGGGTCTTCAATCCCGTCGTCGGTAAGTACAAATCTAACCATGTGATTATAGGTGTTGAAGTTGAACATGGTAGAAACCACTTGATTACTGGTCATTGATAAAAACCGTTAACACGTGTGAGGGAAATCACCATTGATGTAAATGAATGCCAAGGTACCTTAATACAATCCAACTAATGTGAATAAATGAGCTGAAGTCAAACAACCGAGGGAATCTTCCGATCAGGGACCAATGATGTGAATCCATTGTTGAAAGTGAAGAAACTTGACATTGAGGCATGCATGCTCTAAGGTACTAAAATGATTTCTAATTCTCATTCCTGGATGATGAGTTGAAGTCGACAGGAAAAGACTCATCACAGGAGGGCCTTGATATATCCCCCATCAGTGACACGAAATAAGTAACATATTTAGGGTAGATCAAAGTATGAAAATGATTTGAAACTAACATAGGGAAGGCCGACATGGTAGGAATTAATAATTCCATATGGTCGACTTGAAAGAAGGGCTTGTTTGGACTTCTCTTGAATAGATGAATGACACAACAATGGTCTTGGTATCATTGACTTAAAGATTACCCAAGATATATACTTGCAGAAGGTTGGACGAGATACAAATGGATTTCCCAACCTAGATTCAAATGATGAAGGGGGGGGTTTCATGTTCAAGAGCGACTAGTACTGCCACTAACACAGATACAAAGAAACATTTCTTTCCCAAATTTCCCACCACCATTTCTGGCGAGTAACTCTTTATTTTTATGCAAGCTTGAGGAGGACAACATATGCTTGTTGATGTAACCTCATCCTTTGGATGAGTCCCTTAGAGTATGTTTAACGAACCCTAAGAAGGAGTGGTTCGGTCCCATGTGAGTCTTTCGATGTTTGTTTAACGAGTCCAAAGATAGAAAACTCCGGGGGGTTTCATGTTTATAGAGTTTGAAAAACACTTAAAGAGAACTCTCGCAGTTCCTTTTTCATAAAGTAATTCGATGAGACCGAAAAAGTGATAAACTATCGCCCATCGAATGTTTTCTTAAAATACTTTCACGAGTGTGAAAAGAACAAGGTTGCTCGGTAATATTTTCATTTTTATGGAGTGTGAAAAGAGATTAAAGGATACTCCATGGGTTTCGCTTTTCATGTTTCCATGACGAGTACAAAAAAATGACAAAAGTATACTTGGTTGCATTCTCATTTGTTTTCGAGCATGAGAACGAACAAAGAGTGAGCTCGAGGGTTTTTTGAAAAACCCTAAAAAGTACTCGTATATGTAACAAACAGAAAAGAGAATCAAGAAAAAACATCCATGCCGCATTGTTCAGGACCTTAGTCTTTCCAAATATGAAAAATAAAAGACTCAGGAGACCATTGGACCTTTAGGTTATGATAAAATGCATTAAAATAATATTAGAAAAAAACAAAAAGTGAAATAAATAGGGATAAAACCTCTTATTTCATTTGCATTTCATTCAAAACTTGTCTAGAAACCCTGTTTTTACCTCATATTTCAGTTGTCGATTGTGAGAAGCAAAGGTGACCATTCAACAAACAACCTCTGTCAACACGGTAAGCCCGTCATCCTCTCCTTTTTCAATGGATTGAAATTCATTTATTTTGGTTAAAAGGTAGTTTTTGGATTAGTTTTTGGGCCGGTAGGCACGTGCTAGGGCCGCCGCAAGTGACTAGTATTGGGACCTGTGGAAATCAATGATTTTTACAGGTTCCCTATGGATCACCTACAAAAACCTCGCACTGTACTAAAACTTCATCCACAGCGACCGAAAACCAAGAAATTTATGCATGAGTTTGACCAAAAAAGAATTTCAAAAGAAACGATTGAAGATGCTAACTTCCTTTTCTCGTCTCCATGCAGGTATTTGATTGCCAAAATGTTGGAGTGGAGAGAATAGGAACACGAGGATGATGGCTTCATGGCCTTGAATGATCAAGGCACCATCACTGCCCTTCGATAGTGTAGATTGTTAAATGTTTTTAAAATCCAGGGCATGAGAGCCCAACTGAGGTTACTAGAATACCTGGTCCACATGTGGGATGTAGACCAGCAGGTGTTTCATGTGGGTTTCCACATTCTTTTCTTGGATATTGAAGACATTTACTTCTTGATGTGGTTATCCCATTATGGAGCACATGTGACCTTAACAGGAGGTCGAGGTGGTGGTCTATCGATGAGTGAATACATCTATTAGTACTATGAACCCGAGGCTGAGAGACGCAAAGGTAAGGAAACAATCAGAGGTGTTCGGGATTTAACTCTCTGGACCATTCTTTTTACCATTTCATGTATGGCGAGAAGTGCATCTTCGCACATGGCCCCCCAAAATTATTTTCAGTATGTCGTGGAATGCATGGAACTTTGTGTGTTCAACTGGTGTGATGGTCTTCTTCACAGTATGAAGACACAACTAACCAAAATAAAAAATGGGGACCTGAAGCAATTTGGGTATGGATCTATTTTGGTGTCTTTCTTTCTAGAAAGGGTCCCTCATTTATGCCTACAGCTAGAGTGGGGCATACAAATGCCACGAGATTCGAGAATGAAGAGGTGGTACGATCTCATGGCTCGACATGTAGCGGGCCCCATTATCAAATACAACAATGCATTCTTTGACTGGTTGAGGCCTCAAATATTGATGATAGATTATTATGCATATGCCGGTTTGGACTTTCTAGGTAACCCCGATTTTGTTCTACCAAAGGGTTTTCAGTGGGGGGACCTAGGTAAGAAAAAAACTTTGTTTTTATGGTGGTTTTGTGAATTTTTAGAATATAAGATGTTTTTTATGCTCTCTATTCAATGACTAATCAAAACTTTTTACCATGCATATGTAGGGCCACACCAGCCTCCAGGTGCATCTTCCATCTAGAGACGAGGGAAATTAGTTGTAGTAGCAGGATGGGATGTTGGCGATTATGAGGCAATCGAGCAAAATCTAGAGGGTTTGACAACAGACATCCCAGACATCCCGATTGACGAGATTTTGAGGTGTTATCAGCGCCACATTGTAGGCGTGTCTGGATCACTTAGTTGACTGCTTCATAGGGTAGCACGAGAAGTAATATTCTACCATGAGCAACATCCATGATGCTATTTTGTAGAATCCATGGGCGTCATATTTTGATATTTTGGCCTTTGGACGGAAAACACCTTTTCGTAAAAGATTTTTATCGTTATATATATACATGAGGCTTTTACTGGCTTACTTTGCTTTATATACAACATGTGATGTGTGATTGGATTTATAAATGTCTAAAATGTATGTCTAACACATAATTAGCTAATGCATCGTTTAACGTATTTAGACATCTATGAATGTGTTGATACTCAATATAATCAAAATAACGTTCCAAGAGGTGAATTCGTAAATATACCCGTAACAAAGTAGGGATTCAGATAGTATAGATGTTACTTAACTGTAGCACTACTAGCTACGAATCAAGTTGTACACCGAGATGCCGAATCCCAATTGAAATAACATCGGTCAACAATTCGATGACTGTGCTATATTCTGCAATATTATTTGTTGCATGACTAAGGAAAACACCTTGCAGACTAATAAGTTCATTTGTGGATGCGTAGATTTCCCAAGAAGTAGAAGCTAGGTTCTGAGTACTATGACTAGCACCATCAGTGAAGCCAATATAGGGTAGTGAAGACGCCGACATTTGGAAACCAAGCACAACGCAAGGTAATCAGTTGGGGGTCAAAACCAAAAAATGTAAAGAACACAAAAGTAGCACACAAGAGTATGATACAGTAAAAATACAAGCACTCATGCAAAGATGGTCTAAGAATAGTACTTCTTCAAGTAAAGCCCATTTTTGGGTTCACTCAAAGGAATGCCATCATAATCCACTAACTCGTAAGATCCCTTCTCCAACACTCATTTGATGATTTAAGGGTCGCGCCACATAGCCCCAATTTTTTTGACCCCTAATAAATCATGATCTTGTTCATAGAGGATAAATAGATCACCTTCGGAGAAAACACGTAGCTTGACATGCTTGTCGTATTGGGATTTTACACGTTTTCTCTGGGTTTCAATAACCAAGGTGGCATCACGACGGGTTTTGTCTAATCGCATCAAATACAATAGACGTTCTTCCTCAGTAGAGGTGTTGGTGAGAAGTTCAACGGCTAGCTTCAACGACGGTATCTCACATTCAATCGAAAAATAAACTTCAATACCATACACCAATTGAAAAGGAGTAAATCCCATGGCAGACTTCATGGATGCCCGATAGGCCCATAATGATGAAAACAACATCGTGTGCCAACTTATCTTGTGAATTCCTATTATCCATTGAAGCATAGTGATAATAACCTTGTTTATCGCTTCAACTTGGCCATTGGATTGTGGATAGTAGGGGGTTGATTTTTCATGTCGAAGAGCCAACTTTTTGGTAAGTTCAGACATCATGAAATTTCGAAAATGGCTACTGTGATCGGCGACAATAGCTTGCGAGATTCTGAATCATGTGATGATATGATTGAATATGAATAGGGCTGTAGTTTTTCTAGTATTATCGAATGTAGGCATTATCTCCGCCCATTTCATGAAATAATCCATGGCTATGATGATTTATCCATGCCCCCCGGGTGAGTGAGGGTTATCAATGCCCCATTTTGCAAAAGGTCCAATAGAAACTACAGGGTGTAAAGGAGCAGGATGAGATCGTATCTTGTTGTTGTATGTTTGACAAGCATGGCATTTTTGGACGAAAATAATACAGTCATTGAATAAAGAAGGCCAAAAATACCTTGCTTGTAAGATATTTTGTGCAGTAGCATACCCATACATGTGACCACCACATGTTCTAGAATTCCATTCATTCAATGCTTTCTTAGCCTCATCATAGGTGAGACATTGTCGAAAAATGGAGTCAACCCCACGGCGATAAAGAGTGTCACCGAGGATAATATATTGACGGGCCTAGTAACGTATACGATGACGATTTGCACTAGATAGATTGGGCTGGAAAGTCTAAGTCTAGAGATAAATAATGATATCTCCATACCAAAGGTCATTGGAACTGATCAGAAAAAGGGATTCATCAGGTAAATAATCCTCTGCTACATTTTCTATCTCAGTTCAGGGAAGGTCACATATCAGTTCGGAAAACACCAAGGATTTCTTACACTTAGTGCATTCGAACTCTAAGTCAAACTCTTGGAGAATCACTATCCATTTGAAGTATTTTCCCCATAGCAATTGGTGTGTAAGAATATGTTGCATAGGGTTGCAATCGAAAATTACAGTGTTCTTGTGTAATAGGATATAGTGACAGAAAAGTTGGACAGATTGAACAGTTGCCATGGCCATTTTTTCAACATGTAAGTATTTGTCTTCGGTATTCATGAGAATCCAACTCAAATAATAACTGACATGCTCGTCGTGTGAATCATATTCTTGGACTAGAACCATGACAATGGTAAAGTCTGAAGCAACGAGATAAAGGAAATAGTCTCGACTATAATCGGGTGGGCAAAGTAGTGGGGTACAGGTTAAAGTTGGTTTCAAAGCTTTGAAGGCTTTGTTGGTAGTGGTATCCCATACGAATTCATAACCTTTCTTCAACAGTCAAGTAAATCCGAGCATTAATTCAGTGTAGTTTGGGATGAAACGACGTAAAACTTTTGCGTTCCCTTGCAAACTTTGAAGCTGACGGAGTGAGGAAGGAGGAGGGATATTGAGGATCGCCTTGACCTTCAAAGGATCTACCCTGATGCCCTGATGTGATACAATAAATCCTAGAAGTTGGTCGGACTCCACACAGAAGACACATTTGTGTGTGTTTAAGCGTCTACAATAGAATTGACAACGAAGGAAAATGGATTAGAGGTGTGCCGGATGGTCACTATGTTGCATGGAATGCCCCAACAGGTCATCTAGATATGGCTATACAATGTGCTTGATATCGTGAAAAGTGTAAGAGATGGCACGTTGAAAAGTTGCACCGACGTTCTTTAAATCGAATGGTAGTTTCCAATAGGCAAAGGTTCCCCAAGGACAAATGAAATTTGTTTTGTGTTGATCCGAGGGAAAGATATTGATTTGATTATATCCGAAGAGACTGTCCATTAAAGATAAGAAGTCACTCCCGGCACAATAGTCGACGATCTGGTCAACGAAGGGGGTGGGAAATTTGTCCTTAGGACAAGCTTTGTTGATATCCCTATAATCAATGCAGACACGGATTGTACCTTGTTTCTTGTTAACCGGAACTAGATTGGATACCCAATAAGTTAAATCCATGGGATAAATAAAGCCATCTTTAATAATTTTCTCGACCTCAAGTTTGATAGCAGCTTCTTTACGAGGGTGGACCGGGTGAAGTCTCTATTGGACGGGTTTAGCACCCGAGTAAGTCTTAATTTCGTGTATAACAATATCAGGTTCAATCCCCGACATCTCTTCATAGCTCCATGAGAAGATGTCATGAAACTCTTGAAAGAGGGACTTATAAATTAAAACTTTATTAGTGTAACACAAAGCTTCGATGTGAACATTTTCGACAATTCCAGGTTTAATGGATATGTTGAGGGGAATAGTGGGTGAAATATTACTCAAGTTCCCTTCATATAACACATCGTGTGTGGACTCGGGAAAAAAAATAAATGCCAACAACGGTCGACGGAGTTGAGATCCATTAGTAACTCTCTAAGGTGTGTTGTTCTAGGAAGAGGATGGAATGATGATGCCCATCATCCCATGGGGTGTCTTCCATGGACATAACCGACATGATCATCTCATCCGTAGGAAAAATAACGTGGAACAGATCAAGAGATGAATCACCAAGAGAGGGAGTAGAAGAGTTTGTCGATTGAATGGCTTGATAAGTGGATTCAACTGGAATTAAAGGCATCTGGTCTACATAGCAAAGATAATCACCAGGTTTGGGTATTATCCATGGGTTAGAATACGTGGGGGTTTCATGAACGGATGTGGAAATCATGTTGATCGAGGTGACCAAAGGAGGTGGAAAATCAGGTGGTGGGGTTGGAAAAGTACCCATCAAAGTTGAGTCTTTTAATAGACCCACACCTACATTACCATACCTAGGGGGTGTCTTTGAAATGAAGGGTATGTTTCTAGTATGAGCATCGAAGTTAAAAAAGGCCAGTCGATTTACTGTAAAAACTTTTCCCTGGTGTGGAAATCGTACTACACGAAAAAGAGTAGATACAACTAAACGAAAGGAATTAATCTATCTATGGCCAAGTAAGAGGTTGTAATCGAGAGGTGCATCAAAGACCTCAACTTCAACATTGACCTATTTTCCTTCTAATGTAATAGGCAACGATGGAAGTACACCATAGGGTTTAAAGCCAGAGCCATTGAAGGCTTTAAGCGTGTTGTGTGATTCAGTTAAGGGAGGATAGTCGATGGATTTTTGTAAGGTAGCTAGAGAGGTAGTGGGGGGGGGGTAGAGGGCCCATGG
>JZKD02S0473815.1:156212-179414 GCA_000966675.3 Picea glauca
AAATAATGTAGCCTCGAGCATTGATCATGCACCTTCATTTGAAGTGATTCTTGTTGATTTATTGTCTCTTCAAGTGCTTCTTCTATGACATCCCTTATTATGTATCTAATTCGATCCATGTTGTCATCTATGAGAGCATATACGACTTATGGATTTTGAGCCTTTTTCTTCTTCTGTTTAGCTGACCCTATGCTTTGGTATGATTGGTTCCTTCCTGTTTGATGTAAGGGTTGTGGAGTTTGATCAGTTGACCCTGTTTCTAGTGCTTCCTCCATATCATTGCCTTGATCGATGCCTTTTGCACCATTTCCTAGGGGGTTTGTCTCTATTTATGTTTGTTATGTTACTTCATCATTCCCCCTTGTGTAGTTGTGTCCCCTTCTGTTGGTACTTTCTAGTCTAGGGCCAGTTGGATGTCCTCTTTGGTTATCTTATAATTCATTTGGACCCGCTCCTTCCTAGATTTGATGCACACATGGTTCCTATCAGTGTGGAACTACGCAAATGGGTCATATGCCTCCACCAGCTATGGCGACATGCGCGGTGTGCCTTACCGCCTGTCTCCTCCATCCATATTATGATAGGTGTTTGTGTTAATGGTGTTTTATTTCTAGATCCACTAGTAGATTTCTTCCATGGATTTCCACTCAGTCATGCGTATTGGCGATGTTTTTCCTTAACTCCCTATCTTGAATATGGATTTATGACTAGGCCTTCTAGTAATTGTATGCATTGTTATCATTGTTGTTTTTATGACTTGTTCTTATCTTCCCATAATTTTCATTTCATGCCTTTTTCATACTTGATAGCTATCTTTTCGTGTGGTATGCTGTAGTTACTACTACATAATTGACCATTTTTGCATCGATTTTCCCCAGTTGGTGCAATTTCCCCTCCCTACATTGTTTCCACTGTCATTATGTATGCGTGCTTTTTTTTTATTTCACAGTTCTTCCTATTGTGCAACTTGCCATCCCTATTGGTAGAGTTTTAGTTGAATGTCGTTCACTCTGCCTTTCATTGCTACTCCATTAAGTGTATCCAATTGCATAGCACCTACCTCTGCCACCCCTTGGATCACATACGGTACTAACTAGTGCATAAGGAACTTCTCTGGGCGTTGCATAAGCTTGTTATCATATAGTAGTACCAAGTCGCCTACTTGGAATTTTTTTGACTTAATGTATCTGTCATGCCATGTTTTTTCCCTTTCCTTTTTCACTTGTTGATGGAACCCTATAGCAAATATATCCCTCAAGTTGTACCGATTGTGATAGTCATTCCTGTATTGCGCCTAAATCCGAAAGATATATGATATTTGTGATGTGCATGCTTGGTACAATAAATTCCATCGACATTACTGCATCATGTCCATATACCAACCTGAAAGGTGTTTTTCCTATTAACTTCTTGTTGGTTCTCCTTTATTCCCATAATACTGTAGGTATTCTTAAGTCCCATTCATCTCTTCCCACATTGCATATTTTTTTTATTGCATTCTCTAGGACTTTGTTGAATGCTTCCACTATTCCATTCGCTTATGGGTGGTACAATGTACTCTTCTAGTGGTGGATTTGGAATTCTTCAGTCAAGGATGCTATAATTTTATTGGTGAAGTGTATCCCTTGACCACTCATCAATGTTAAAGGATGTCCAAATTGAGTCACTATGTTTTCGAACAAAAAGTGGGCTACAGTTTCTGCATTGCAATTTGTAACAAGTGTGGCTTCTTCCCATCGACTTATATACTCTATTGTTGTAATGATATACCTATCCCTTGATCTTCTTGTTGGTGGGTTGATTGGTCCAATAAATTTGATATCCCACTTATCAAAATCTTGTAATGTAACTTGTGGGTTCAATGGCCTCTCGTCCCTTTTGGAGGGTTTTTTGACCCTTTGAAAAACATCACATGTCTAACAGTATTACTTTTCTTCCTTGTGGATTGTAAGCCACCATAACCCTGCACATAAGACCTTTTGCATGATGGATTTTCCTGCATAATGTCCTCATTCTATCCCATCGTTCGCTTTGGCCAATATAGTTGGTATTTCATGTTCGACTACGCAGCATCGTAGTATTCCATCTACACCCAGTTTGTATAAGATCCCTACAATTAGTTGGTAGTCTGTAGCCTTTACTACCAACTTCTTTTTCTATGTGACCATCATGTCTAAGGGGGCCATTCCTGTACTGAGAAACTATACAATATCTTTAAAATAATCGTCGACCATTGTAACAGAGAATAATTGTGTGTCTAGCAAGCTATCATCCATGTTTCATGCCTCTTCTCTTGATAGAATGTGTGACAAGTGGTCCATTCCTGCATTAATTTTATGTAGTTTTACTACTACTTTGAAGTCGTACTCCTAGAAAAATAGGAGCCATATGCAAATCCTCCCTCCCCCAACGCTGACTTGTTGACCAGATATCTCAGTTCAAAATTATCGTTGTACATCTTGAAGTGTGAACCTAGTAATTAGTGTCTGAACTTATGTATCGTGTATACCATAGCCAATCTCTCACGTTCTATTGTGGTGTAATTTTTCTCCATTGTTGATAGTTTCCTACTTGAAAACATGATTGTATGATCTATCTCTTCATCACCTAGTTGTGAAAAGATCCCACCTAGTTATATTGATGATGCATCCACATGTACATGAAAGTACTTGTTCCAATCCGAAAAAATCAATATCGACGCAATTACTAAATTTTTCTTCAGGGTGTCGATTCCTTTCTGACAATCGTCATTCCATTGTAACTTCACATATTTTTTCAACAATTTTTCCATTGGGGATGTAATCTGTGCATATCCTTTGATAAATTTCCTGTAATAACCACTATGACCCAATGTCGCATGTAGCGTCTTGACTGATGTGGGTGGTTGTAAGTCCAGAATAACTGCAATCTTGGTGGGATCAACTACCAAGCCTTGTTTGCATACTATGTGTCCCAATAATATTCCAAACGGTGCACAAAAAATACACTTCTTTACGTTTAAGGATGTTTGTTGTTGTCTACACTTATCCAACATCAGTCTTAGCAATTCGACGTGAACTCATAACAGGATAAATAAAGTCGAGTCATCCAAGTAGACTTCGAGAAACTTGTGAATAAACTCCTTAAATACTACAATAACTACTCTTGAAAATACCACATGTGCGTTCTTTAACCCAAACAACATTGTTGTGTATGGGAAACTTCCCCGTTTGGTTGCAAATGTAGTTTTATTTATCTTCCGATGCAATTCTTATCTGATTGTAGCCTGAGAAACCATTTGTGAATGAATAAGCTTCTTGTCTTCCTACATTTTCAAGTACGTCATCTCTGAATGGCATTGAGAATGGATCATGTAGGATCATGTCATTTAGTTTCCTCAAGTCCACGTTGATTTTGATTCCCTCGATTTTATTTTCCTACACTACCATGAGACTTATCCATTCAGACTCCTTGATTGGTTCGATGACTCCTTCCTTAAGCATGTGATCTATTTCCTCCTTGACTTTTTATTTATATCTTGGGTTGATTCTTTAGGATCATTGTTTTATCGGTTTAGCATCGGGTTTCAGGGGGATCCTCATCTCCCCTAGCTCACTCGCTATTCCTTTCATCTCTTAGAAGGTCATGGAAAAGAAGTCTTGATATTCACACAGTAGATCGACTATATTTTCTACAGTTTCTTCATCCCAGTAATCCCATATCTGTGCAAACATAAGGTCTTCCTCTTTCCCAATATTAACTTTTATTGTCTTGACTGGTTGTGCATATGTTGTAGATTCCATCTCTAGGCCCTCAACTATTTGTTCCCCTTCTATTTTTTATACTTGGATGTTGCAGGGTTCTTCCTCGTCCTGATCCTCCTGGGTCACATTGTAACATTCCAATATCTTGTATACGGATATTACTTTCATTGATTCTTCTTCAACAAAGACTTTCTATTTAATCGCCTGTAGCACTGCACTTATTGGTGTTGACTCACTCTGAAAGGTAAATTTTACCTAGAATCACTTATTTATGTACACCCAGTCTGTTGTATCTCTTCACATCTCCATTTCTAAGTACCATTTCTTTGGAATGGTATCTAGGGTATGTATAAACCCGTGTGTCCATTCTTTCCTTGGACTCAATTTCCACGCTTTTTCACACTGCACAAAATGGTCTGTTGAGTTTCCTTCCCCGGTATATTTTTGCGTCATGTATCCTTCTCTACTATTAAATATTATCCGGATTAGTATCCTACACTATTTTCATTCTTCCATGGTTCCTTTGTGTGTCGCCCATGATATTGCAGGGGTGGTTTTCAATACAAAGTCCAATGCTATTATCCTCTCTTGCTCTGGTACCTATGCCTCAAATGTATGCACAAATGTTGTTATATATGTCAATATGTTATACTTAGGCAGGTTGCACAATTCTATTCCAATCCAATGTAATGACTTGGTCATACACACACATCGTTGTGTTGATACTTCATGCATCCTCTACTGCCAGTTTTCTAGAACTTATTTTGAGACTGATGTACATGAATTGATGCTTCTCCAACTCAGTGCGCCTTCTTTGGTGGGGTTAACATAATTGTCCATCCCTGCGGTCATGTTTTATAGGTGATCGATTTCATCGCCCTATATTGGCTCTATGTATCTCCTTCCTTCTTTTGGGTCTAAGGGTGCAGTCACTTTCAGGTCTCTGACTTCAAATACCATCTCTCAAATTTTAAAATTGATAATGGCTTGGTCATCAAAGGCCCATTCTAGTCCCATTAACACTGGATGTGGTTGGTTGTCATCCAAAATCTCGATGACTTCAAAATCTGCGATGTTGTGCACTCCATCTATACTCACAGGTATTCCTGTTAATATGCCAATAGGTACTATTTTGTACTAATTTTCTAGTCTCAATTGGATGGGTGACCATGCTAAATTTGGTTTCCCCATCATCTCCCATGTCTTCTTAGGTATCACATTCACGTCGGACCCTAATTCTAAGATCACATTGTCTATGTTGTATTCTTCAATCTGCACGTTGAACCTAAATTCTCTGTTGGTTCTTTTCTTGCGCAGTAGTTGGTTCACTACTTTATTTTCAGTAGGGATTGTCTTCCCTTGATCATAGTGATCGATGATATAGAATAATTTATACAATCCATTTTCATCTTCAACCAAATCTAGTCAACTTTTCAAAAAAAATCCTAAACTTATGACCTTCTCCAGTGATCCTTTGGTCATGGTCTGATCATCTATGGGAATCATATTGATCATATCTGGTATAGACAATGTTGATGTTGCCCATTATTGTCACAATAGTTCCTCCCTTGTCCTTTTATAGTTTTCTTTTTCATCTTGTGGGTCGAATGTGGATACAAGTACTATTGACTTCTTTACCCATTGCTCAGCTTGTTTCCCTCCATTGTTTGCATATGTCCCTATTTTGGTTCCTTCAGGTGTAACAATTGGGATTTTGGATCCTTCATCCCTTATCTCAGCTGAGATCTTCTGAATGTTCAGTTTCTAATTTTGATTCCCTTTGGCCTACCATTTTTCCAGCAGTTGTGGGCAGTTCTCTATCGTATGTTCTAACGCCCAACAGTAAGTACATGTTGTGCGGGGTTTTTGGCAATACCACGCTAAGTGTCCTGGTTGGTTATAGTTATAACATATTATGGGGCATCTTCCTCCTCTCTCAAATTTTGTTCTACCCCGAACCCTATTGAATCCTCCTCGATTTCCTTGATTAAATCATCTTGGAGTATTATACATCCCTCCTCCTTCTATCGTAGTATTTTTCTGATGAATCTTGTACATTTTTGTCGTTCACTCCCTCATTAGATCAAATTCATGAAAATATTTGTCTTCATGTAACACTGATTTTCAAAATCTACAGAATAAACTTCCTTGGGTATGTTGATATTTCTGTAATAGATGGAACTCATGGGGGTTATGTTCCCACTTCTTTCATATCTTGCAGTATCCTCCTCATGGTAGAAGGTTTGGCGCTCTAGCTTCTAAGTACTATGCAAATTTTGGACATTCATATTTGTGGTGACCTTCAGTCCTACATTTGGTGCACTAGACATGTTCTAGTTTCTATTTCCCCTTTGTGAATTTTTCCAATTGAATCATTAGTGTAGATAATTGGTTCTGTAAATATGCCATTTTGTTGTTGTCTCTAACTAGAGATGCTTCCAGTTTCATAGAAATTTCTATTAAAGGAATTAAAGGACTGCGGCATAACCTCCTATTGTATTGAAGGACTGTGGATGTGAGGTAACAATCCTGCAATGGACCACTCTCTATGTTGTTGATCGGTTATTTGAAATGTTAACCTTCCCATAACATCTTTGAACCTCTGATCGAACTCCCATATAGACTCAGTCTATATTTGTTTGATATTCTTGAGCTAAGTAATGTATTGTGACTTAGAATTTGGTTTCTTGAATTCCTTTAACAATGCTTGTGTAATCTCTGCTAAAGTCCTTATCTGGATTGGTATTGTAGTACTTTGTAGCTTCATGTACCAGACTAGTGCACGTCCTCTAAAATTTGTTTCCAGCTCCGCAATATTTGCACCATCATCGTGGACATTCTTTGCAGTCTAGATGGTTTCACATATGAACAGATGTTGTTCTGGATCCTCAAATCCAATTCCTTTGAACTTCGATAATCTTAGTGTATTATCTAATCTTCCCATATTGTTGTGTGTAGGACCCCTTCCTAGTGATACTAGTGGATTCTAATTTATTGTACTGCTACTATTTATTTGGTTATTGCTTCTTTGACTTCCTCTATTGATTACAAGTGCTCTAGAAAGGTCTTTGAACATTGTCTCAGATGCAGGTGACGCACACGAGGTTTTTGTTTCGACCTCGGACTCGACTCGAGAAGGAATTACTAGTTCCTGTATCACTGGACTGAAATGAATATCTTCTTCTTCTCCCTTGTTCTATGGTATTTATATGATATGGATGTATGTGCAATGTTTTGGGTACTCACTATGTTTCTCTCTCTCCCTAGTCATAGTTCTCAATTTCTTATACCTTCTCCCACTTCGCAGGACTCCAAATTCATCTTCTCCTTCTAATACCCCTTCCTCTTTCTCCTGCATTCTCATTACTCCCTTCCTTTGTCCATTTTTCCTACCCTTGGGTCATATCTTGGCCAACAACCCCAGTCCCTTTGTTAGGTGAAAAATGTTTTAGTTTTCCAACCCGATTTTCATGACTTCCTTGTCACATAGCAACATATTTATCCCGGTAGCTAACAATTTCAAGAATCTATCTCAAAGGCCTTTAAAGAAGTCTCCTTCTGCGACACTATAATCCTAGGTATAGTCTATGGAAAATTCTTTTATGTATCCTCTCAATATATTATCCAGCCAAATTCCATTGTGCGGAATGTCATATTGTCTACTAAGTCCACTTGTTTCACTAGTTTAAGAGTCGAGTTCTTTGGCACGGCTGGTCTATGTCTACCAACCTTTTCCAAAAATATTTCCAACCATTATGCTAAAATATTAGGAAATTCACCGAAAACAATCTCATGAAAGTCCATGTACACACACCTTTGCATCCATTACTTGTTCTTTAAGTGCAGAATTTTATTCTTCTTCTTCTCAATTTCTTGTTCTTTTTGCTCCATCCATTTGTTTATCTCTTTCCTCGTCGACCTCCAAAAATTTCCATCACTTTCATATTCCTGGTCCCAGAAACGAAACCATTTGTTAGTGTGCGCACGTGGATAGGTTCAAGACCATGGGTTCAAGGTAATTAGTATAATAAAACCCTACAAATACTGGCCCTTTTGATATCACCTACGAGTTGGCAAAGTCTCACCTGAGGTATCTTTATGGGGACTGTAGGAACCAAGATCTTGTAGCAGTGAGGGAAAGAAGGGAGGCACACTCTATCATACCTACAAGATCCTTTTGTGCACTAGATCCTATTTAACCCGTCCTCGTTACTTAATTCTTTATGCATATCAGTCTCTATTCTTATCAATCAGGAGTTAAACATACAATTAAGATTACTATGCATGAATCTATCAACAATATCATTAAATATAATCATTCATCCATAGTGAAGGTAGGAATTAACACCATACATACATGAATTAACACAATACAAGCATAAGTAACCATTCAACAACATAATTCGACACAGAGTTACCATGGTTCACCCCCTCCTGTGATACGTCCACAACAATATTTTCCTCTTTATTATATTTATGGCATTTTGTTTGCGCTTTGTGCTACAATATATGTACAATATACATCATGTTACTTACATTCAGGGATTATTTACACAAAACATCCTACAATCACCATAATTACTCAAAATTCATCTTGGCTTCCTCTTCTTTTATTCCCTCTCCTACGGTCGTTGTTGTTGCTATTGAACTTTGCTTTTCTTGTACACTTAGGTGCCTTTTTTCTGTAGGTTTTCTTGCCTGCTCATAGTGAGTTGGCTCCCACTCATGCTCGGCTAGTGACAACTCATTATGAGATGGATAGAGCTCATGCTCGGTTGGATTTCCCAGATTTTGCGCTAGTTGTTTCTTCATGTCCCCCTTCCTCTTCTCTTTCCTCTCTCTTATTTCTTGATCCTCTTGATCTTCTTGATCCTGTGTCTTTTCGTTGTGCATTGTCTCTTCTCATTGTTCTCTATACAACCTACCTACCTTATTGTTGCATATTTTCTAAATAACCTTGATAAGAAATTCCATGAAATGGTACATTGAACTATTGGGTGGTTCATTCAATGATTTATCATCTTTGGCAATGTCATTTTTGACACATCTACAACTCCATATACATTATGAGAATGGAACTAAATTTTGATGTCTTTACATAAAATTATAGTCATTCATATCTTTTATCATATCCATTAATGGATAAGGAATCATATGTGCATTAGAGATAAAATTTTAGATCAATTTCTAGTAGATCGGTTTGTGAAGTTATGTTTTCCTCAAATTGCCAAGGATGTGGCTATGTCAAGAGATATGACTGAAGAGCATGTGATTTTATGCACTCAACATCCATATTTGATTTATTCTCAATCAAGATTTTGATATGATTTAATCCTACATGCTCCTAAGCCATTAACAAATCCATCCAAACCCTATCCCAGGACCACATGTCAATGGTGTGGTTGGTTCCATTTCTAATGCCTCTTTTGGCCATTTTAATAGAAAAATGGGTCAAGTGACTATATCATCTAATTCATCTACAAATGAATGACATCACAAAATTCCACAGTCCCTACCTAGACCTCTAGGGTTCATTTGGTACAATCTTCAAATCCAAACAATGCTTAGAAACTTGGAGGAAAAATAAGAATATGAAGAAAAATTAGCATGTGTTGAAAGGGACCACATCTAATCAAAATGATAATGCATGAGACATTAAAGGGAAGAATAAGTTAATTTTTTCGTGAAATATTTGCAATGGAGACTATCTTACTCATTAATGTCCTCAGATGGATGATATTTATAGATAATTATCCCATTGGGGAGATCCATAGAAACCTATCATTCTCATGAATCATTTCCCCCCATAGAAACAAAAAATGGTTGCAAAAATCCCTCGACCTTTGCAAAGGATCACACAGGTAAATCCCCCACAAGGGGGCAATGTCATGAATGCCAACGCCTACATGTGTGATCAAGGAATCTATATTTAGACTAGAGCTTGTAATTATGAGAGTTCTAAGAGTGGTCCTTTTGATAAGTATATTTCTTCATCTCAGCCTAATGGCCCTCTACAAACAAAGAATCCATCCTTTGATATAGCGATTCACTCACCCAAGGTTGTTATATGAAGATATACACACAACCCTAATTCTTGAGCCACTCACAATTATAATATTCTTGAGGATTTGTCCCAAGCACATTATGATATGTCATCCCTAAAGGTCCTTCAAAGCTACCCCACATATCGTAAATAATTTTTGATAGCAATTGTTAAAGTTGATCCATTAGACACTCATCTACTTACCTTTAACATTGATCAAATTTGACCTAGGCTCTCCCACTAAATATATTTTCGGATACAAGTATATTCATAGGGGACAAACATCTTTCGATATGTGGTTGATGAAGGAGCCTCTAATTGCATTATGTATTTGTCATGATAGAGATCCATAGGTTTTCCAAATATTGTCCAATTGAACACCATCTTAAAAGCATTTGATGGCCATATGTTTAAGTCCCTTGGAATTATTGCCACATTTCTTGTTGAAGTAGTTGAAGTCCCTAAAGACTACAATATTTTGTTATTTCATAGTTGATTCTATGCGATGGAAATTGTCATGTCTTCGGTATTTAGCGTTCTTCATTTTTTTTATATAAAGGAAAAGTGGTTACTATTGATCAGTTAGCCTATTATACACCAGATTCTAGAACTAATGCCAATAAAAGTGTCCCATTCATCAGTGGTTCCACAAGTTATTATGACAATGTTGGTGTTGGCATGTTTAAAGATTCATATTTGATGGGTACAGTCTCCTTTCCTCCACCATTCAATTCTTCAAACTCATCTCCTATTTGTATGATTTTTTTTGGTTTTATTAAATCACAAGGTTTTTCTTCGGCTTCTAGATCAGTTTCGTCTGATATGTTAGTTGTCAATTAGGATCCTTGGGTAGTGCCTTATCCTTTAGATGTAGATTCATTTGGAGCAAGTATGCCATTAAGTGTGGTAGATATTTCTTATCAAGTACTACAGTTAGAATCAACTGATGTTGATCATAATATCCATCACTATATGGAATATGATCAGTTCACTTCGCCCATATGGGTTGTCAACCCTCCCAGTTCACATGAATTATTGGATATTGAGTTTCCTTTGGATGAGGTTGTACTCAAATCCATGATTTTGGGTGACAAACCCTGGGAACATATGCATGATCCATCATCCTTTCTTCTTGAACTAGAATACTTAGAGGTTGACATGAAGATCCTTGTTTCAAGTAGAGATATGTAGAGGTACCAATGCCCACCCTAACACATGATGTGTCTCTGGTGGGAAACTTGGTAAACATTTTGAATGACATACCTCTTGACATCTACATGAAGCTTGGTGCTTTCAAATACTCTCGGGATGCATTTTCTAGGTCATCTAATGAAATTATATGCCTCAACAAGATCATGTCTGGGATTTATTTTTTGAAACTTACCACCAAATTTTCCACTTCAATCTATACTAAAGACAAATGTCTCATACATTTACCATGTATTGATGGTATTCATCAAGGAGTTGTGATATCTCATGAGAATCATAAATGACACTTCATATATCATTACAATAAACATGTTAGTCCTCAAGTTTGGTTCAAAAGTGACTTAGTTCGAGTTCATTCCTTGCACCATGATGCATTAGGAGCATGGAAGTTCAAACCTATATGGCATGGCTCTTTCATGGTGAGTCGCATATTTCCGGCATGGGCCTATGAGTTCATCTATTATGAAAGGAATCCTTGGCTTGATCTTGGAAATGGTCTCCACCTGAAGAATTACTATGCATAAGCAACATTGCGACATAGTGATTTGTACCATATTGTATTTTTAAGGTATAGTGCTTTGTAACATATTGTATTTTTAATGTTTTCTTTTATTGGAGATTTATATTATATTTATTAATTTCTCGATTATTGTTGTTGATCATGTATAAAATACTTTGGAGACATTTGCTTTAGTACTTTTCTATGGAAATCATCACTAAATTATGAGTTATGTGTTTTGATCTGGCATCTAGTGATAGTTTTTCCCTACATTCCAATCTTGCATTATTAACCATCTATTTTTTGACATTATGCCTTAGATTCAATCTTGCTAAGCTATGGAATTATCCTTCATTTTTTTTGTATGTTGTAACTTGTGCGGTAGTGCCTACCCTTCATGGGATACCCTAGTTACCATTCACTTTGTCATTTTTCACCCATGCTGCATTTTTTTGTAGGTCTAGGAAGTTGGAACCCATATTTATCCCTTCCATGACTTAAAAGTTCAGACCTCATTCTTTTCTCTTAATCTTTTTTTTCCATGTCCTAAAGGGGTCCCCCTTAATTTTATTTCTTTTCAGTTGCATGTGTTATTTTTTATTGTGTCTTGGTGCATACCAATATGATTTCATTCGCTTGATATGTCTTAATTCCATTACAGTCACACTCAACCTATTTCCATTTGCATCAATTTTCCTCCATTTGCAACCTTTATCCTTGGAGAAAACAATATGAGTGGATATCACTTTTCATACACATTTTTTGCATTTTTTTTGCATAGGTTTGTTCAATGTACTTAGAACATAGTTGCATGCCATTGAGCCAGTCATTTTCTCCACTGTTACATACTTTTATCACTTTTCTGCACTCATAAAATATGAAAAAGACACAAAATTAAAACTTAAAGAAAAAAAAACTAAAAGAACAAAGGGGGAAAACAATTTTGATATTTATTTAGTTTGAGTGGAAGTAGTTAGTTATTGTCACTTTTGAACATGTAACCTGTTTTTGTCATTGTCTTACAATTGGGGTTTAAATTTTATTAGGAGTTATACCATGATTATGAGGTATCTACTCATCTTGTTGATTTTTCTTCTAGCCACTGTGGAGAGTGCTTCAATGCCTCATGCATTGTTGCATTATGTTATTTGGTTATTTTGAGTCAATGCTACCCAAGTAATTATTATGTAATTCTATATGTTCAAGGGAAGTTGAGCTCGAGTCAAAACATTCTGCATAATTTTTGACATTTCATGTCAATCGTCCTTGTGTTAGTTTGTACTTGGTGATTCAATTCTTCATAACATATTTTGGTTCGTGTATCACGATGACCAATGTGTGATACACTAAGGCTCTCCTTTCGATAGATATATTCTTGTTGATGCCAAATCATTATCTAGGAAGTGGATCTAGAAACCATATAGTACCTTGGGATTTGCAATCATTGGTGGAAGGTCTCGTCGTGATTGAAAATGGGTTTACATCATTGTCCCTTGATTGATTAATCCTATGAGTGTTCGACATCAAATTGTTTATTAAAACTCACTAGTTTTTACTAGGTACCTTGGAGTCCATTTTCATTATTGGTAGGTCCTCTTGCATATGTTAATGTATTTTATCAATGCAGGTAATCAAATGGTTTATGTGATGCTCAACATCAACTCATTTATTCACATGTTGTATATTTGTACAAATGAGGGGTTTGGATTGAATACCTTAGGTTAGGGGCATCCCCTATGAATGTTAAGTTATGCAATAATATATCACTTATTGAAATTTGATAATTACTTTGAAGACCACAGCAGCATTCTCATTTGTGTTAAGTGTCTTCTTGATGTATACTGTGACATAGATCCACCTTGTATTTTCTCATGGGTATGATATTTTATATGACATGGATCCACTGGATACTTTTTCATGGCCATGGTCTCCTATCTTATGGGTCCATAGTTTATTTCGTTGTTGGCCATGCTTATTCATATATCCAAGCATGGGTACACCTACCTCGAGGGTGATCTATATATGAGCGGTTGATTATTGTTTATAGGTACTTCTTAGTTCCTTGATCTGTAAAGATCCTCCTTAAGCTACGTGTTACCATGTATTTTTGTAGTGTATTTTGGCCATTAGTTCCTCTTCTAACCTCTAAAATTAGGGAGCATATATTATACTTGTATTTTCCACCATAGGTTTGCAATATTTCTATGAGATGTTATGAGGTTTAAATTACATAATTGAGATAAAAATCCCACAATTGAGAAAAAATATCATAATAGGTTGGCAAAATCTCATAATTGAGCATCGAGCTTATGCATTAATTGCAATTTCTTAGTTCACAAGCCATGAATATTATCTTCAATTGCTCAAAGATTATATAAGAACTAACCAAGCTAAGGGAAGAGGGCATAACAAGATAGAAGCATCCTTATGCTAGTGGATTGGAGCAAGAATATTTGGCTTAGATTTTTCTACATATTATTGAATCATGAGAATCATCATTGTAACATAGTTACCAACTTGACAATAACCATCCATGGTTCTCATTTGTTTAGAGGTCATATTTAGTGGTTGTTTTTACCCCCATTTCAAAAAGTGATGCTACCATTAGCACCTTTCTTGGGGGGGTGGTTAAAATTGTGATTTGTTTGAAATTGCAACCTTTACAACAGACACAATTGCAGAAAATCAACCTCGAATTGAAAAGTGATGCTTCTAATAGCACCAATTTTATTCTTGGAGTTAAATTGTGACTTAGTTGAAACCGTAGCCTTTACAAATGGAACCATTGCAAATAAAAAATTCAAAATTGGCTTGTAAATCAAAATGTGAAAATTTAATTATTAATTAAATTCAAATTTTTTTTAATTTTAAAAAAATAAATATATAGAAAAAGAATTTGTAAACATTTTTCTTTTAAAGAAAAAAAACACCTTTTTTAAAACAAATTGCATAACATAAACTTACAAAAAAAATGAAAAACAACAAAGAACTTTCAAAAAAACGGAAAGAAACCTTTAAAAAAACAATTTAAAATAAAATAAACACTTAAAAGAGAACCCTAAAAAAACAAAAAACTTAAAAATAAAAAATACACAACTACAAAAACAAAAACAAAAACATCAACAAGGGAGGGGAGGGTGATTTCCTTTGTTGAATTTTTTTGCTTTGTTTTTGGTTTGTTTATTCATTTTTTTAATTGTTCTTTCTTTTGCTTTTTAATATTTTATTTTGTGCTTTTTTTTAAAAAAATGTTTTTATGTCTATTTTTTTAAGTGTTTTTTTTTTAATTTAAACTTAAATTTTTGTGTTTAGGATTCCTTTTTAAGTGTTTTTTAACAAAAATTTTATATATTTTTTTAATTTAAGAAACTTGTTTATGAAGTTTTTTTTTCCAATTTATTTATTTATTAATGTAAATTAAAAATTTTAAATTTAATTAATAAATATTTTTTCACATTTTAATTTAGGACTTGAATTCAAGTTTTTTTTTATTTTTGATGGTACTAATTGTCAAGGTCATGTTTTCAATTAAGTTATAATTTTAACTTCAAAAGTAAAATTGGTGCTACTGGAGACATCAATTTTCGATTCGAGAGTCAATTTTTTGAAATTGTATCAATTGTCAAGGCCATGATTTCAAACAAGTCACAATTTTAACCACTCCCCCAAAAAAAGGGTGTTATGGGTAGCACCACTTTTTGAAACGGGGGTATTTTAACCCCCCCGCCACCGCCCCTTAAAAAAGGGGTGTTGTTGGTAGTGCCACTTTTTGAAACGAGGATTGATTTTGCTGTTTTTGATCCAAAAATATGGGTTTTCTAGGCCAAAGTTCTCATTTTGAGGTCACATTTCTTGTTAAGTCAGTAACTATGTTATTTGTGTGACTAGGGCCTAGGTGAGCTAGATTTTATTTCTTACTATGATACAGTGCTAGGTCATGCTTGTTCAACATGGTGTGATTGTGGCTAAGGAGAAGGGTTCGAAGTCTTGGAGATAGGAGTACAATGATAAATCTAAAGTTATATCATCTATTGCTATAAATATATGTCATTTAATATAGATCCATGCTCTTCTCCCCCCAGCCCCCCTGCCTGCCACAAAAATGTATATGTTCATGGATTTATTATGAATGTTGAATTGGATTTTGTTGATCTAAATAGGCTTGAACTATTAAATTAGAGCATTTTTCATGTAATATTTCATGTGTGATGTTATAAGGACATGAGGAAGGTGGTTATTATATAATTGTTGTGCATGTAACCATGTAGAGCAACATCATTAGAGATGGATCTAGAAGAATTCAATGGATACATTGGACAACCATTGGAATTGTTATAAGTTTATTCTTCCTTTTCCCATTTCCTTATGCAATTGTGTGATTAGCTCTAGGTGAAAGAGGTTTGTTATCTATCATACTATCTTTTATTGGCCTATATCTAGCCAATGAGGGGATTTACTTGTCTGTAGGTGAATTTCCATTCAACACGCATGGTTAATTATACTTAGCATGCAATTATAATTCATGAATCTTGGTTATGCAAGGGAACTGCCAATCATTCTTTCGGAGAACCTTGTCTTAGAGACTAAGTTTCCATCCTATGACTATAATGAAATTATGGGAAATGAATTCCATGAAATTATGAATAATTATGAATGTATGTATGGAAAATCTTTTCCATTAAGGTAAAGTAGTGACAACTGGGAATTAATTAAGTCTCGAGTAGTGATATTTCCTAACCAATATGTGCTAGAGCCCAAAAAAGAAGTGGGATATATTGAGGGACTATGTGTTAGATAAGGGGAAATAGAACTGGTGGATTGGGATAGTTGTAGGAGTTAACATATTATGAAATGCTAGGAAGTTTGGTTGTGTGAGAGGATTAGACTCTATCCATATGTGCTTTTGTACTTGTGGACTCATAGCCTTATCTTGGGGGTGGCCTCGTACAAAATATTACGAGGAACAAAGAGCCTATAGTTGGGGGAACATCCTTCATTGGTAGCCAACTGATGTTTAATTCCTATAAAGATAAGTGTTATGGTTTAGTCATGATTAAGTTGACTTTAATATTATTTATGTTATTAATCGGATGGTGTTTTGTTTACATGTATATGTTTGCATATGTAACTATGATTAATTAATTATTTCTACATGATCCTGCATTGTCATGTTTGCATGCATTAATAAATTCATAATAGATCTATGCAGAAACTATGGTATCAGATCTTTAAAATTTTGGATTTTAGCCAAATTAAAAGGTTGGGTATATTACATAATGGTATCAAAGAAAGACGATTAATGAAACTTTTTGTTTTAGGAAGTACCTTGTATCCTCAATAGTGGATAGAAGGTACTGGGTATATTACAATTTTCTATCATCCCCTTATTTACTAGGAGACAACTAACCTGTAAGAACATCATTTAAACTATAGAAAACATTTTGTTCAATACTATAGAGGATCTAATAGAAATTTCTCTTGATGATATCCCCTATCCTTTGAACCATATTCCACTATCACCCCCAACTTCACCTCACTCTTCATGTTTTGCAACCCCTAAAGATCAAATTAATAAGTTAGCATATGAAATATTTTTGCAATTACTTTCTTACCAAATGGTTGGAGTTAACCTACCTTAGGTTTCCACGTGGATATCCCAAGGTGCTTTGAGTCTAGTGGGGCAACTTCAACTCCTAGAAATAATTCTTTTGAAATTTGACCTCTAAAAGTCATGCAATCTAGAATACCATATAAAGAAATTTTATCTAGTTGTCTAACTAATGAATGTAGAGCATGAAGATGTAGTCTACTAACTCTTCCCATATACTTCTAAAAAAAAGCATTTACTTGGTAATTAAACTTACCTATAGGATCCATCACAAAATGGAGTGATTTTGGAAAAGTATTTATAAATAAATGTGGTGAAGAAAAGACTCATATTGCATTGTTAAAAGAGTTAATAGCTATCAAAATGGACAAAAAAAATGTTTTAAGGACTTCAACCAACATTTCATTACAATTTTGAATAAATTTCCTATTGACTCTTAACTAGATGATGATATTGTAATCAAATAATATATTGTTTCTATCTTACATTCATCTATTCCCATGGTTGTGAAGAGAGCTAGGAAAACTACTCTACAGAAAAATTTGAAGAAATGACTAATACGGTTGAGAAAGAAATGCCAATTTTAGTAGGGAATCTAGGGGTTGGGGATGCCAAAACTTCCACTTCTACTAATAAACCACTTTCCCCATCCAAACATTTAGAAAACGACTCTACAAATTTTGAGAGTATGATTAATATGGTGAAGAATTTTTCAAATGAGGTTGTTGACTTAAATAATAACTTAGGTGAGGGGACTTCCAAAAATAGAAATTTTAGTCCATTTCACAAAAAGACTACTATGCCCCCAAATCCCCAAAAATATATAAAAATCAATCTAAATATAGAGGAGGTAGGAATGGACAATTTTTGCACTTTTCATCAAGATAATTGTTCCAAAAACACATTCCCTCGGTGGATTAATTCCATGACCCTAGTAATTGATCTAACTTCTAGATGAAAAAAGAACATGTTGACAAACCTATCCATGAAATGAGACCAAAGAGGATATGGAAGAGGAGGAACAAATTGGCGAATCAACTATGTTTCTATGGTACTAGTCTTTTGGTCTTGAATATGATATAGAGGATGAACGGACTATAGAGGAGTTACATTTCACTCAGTTAGTCTCCAAATATACAATCTTAGGAGTAAAGGTCATGTGTCTAATGTTTCACTTCCTAGAAAAAACAACAATGTGACTAAGAAAATTAAAGCGTCTCCTCAAACTTCCATGAACTCAACATTAGTTCAGTCAAAGAACCGCACACCTTCTCAAACCCAAAAATACCCAGTCCCAACTTAGCCAAGAAACCCCAAAACTTCTACTCAAACCAAAAAAATCACAGTCACAAATTCACCCTTGCAAACCATGGAATATAATTTTATCGAATTCATGAAGAAAACTAAAGCCAATGTTTCTATATATAAAATCTATATCATTTATCAGCAAAGAGATATGCTTTTAAAAACCTCCAGGACTCTTTTGGGTTCATAAAGAAAACCATATCTAATTGTGAAACTAAGAAAAAGTATACCAAAAATAAGTAAAGAACTGAAAATAAACAGGAAGCTAAAACAACATGAAAATTCATAGTAAATGCGGCTAGCATAGGCACACATTCAAAGTCACAAACCCATCCTTTCCTCCTAACCCTTGAAATCTTTAATTATAACATACATAATTGTTTGGTGTATTCAAGGGTGTCATCTAATGTGATGCCTTAATCTGTTTACAAAAATATCAATGATATTCCATATAAACATACTACTCAAATAATTCAGTTAGATGGGTCTGACATGAAATTCATTAGGGAACTAAAGAATTATATGATCAAGTTAGCTTGAGATCCCAAGGTCTAACAAAGTATTGATATTATTGTTGTTGATATCTTGAAATCTTATGGTTTGTTATTAACCAGGTATTCGTCTCAAAAAATAAAAAGGTTACTTTGCGACATAAGGGTCACACTTGTGGCTACCTCGTAAAGGAGAAGAAAATAAAATTAGAGTTGACTTAGAGGCACATAGGAAACACACTATGATAGAGATGGAAGGACAAAACGAGCATATCAATTTTACACATTATGTTCTAGGAAAATATTTTATTGAAACAAATTTTGGGTGTTATGTAGCACAAGAATCTCCTTTAGAGTTAGAGTCACAGTATCAACTCCTTCACTACACATGAAATGATAATAATGATTGTCCTGTAGTAGATTTGACTAGAACCAGTTCCTCTAACATAGTCGTGGATACCAACATTGGTCTCTATTTTTTTATGTCTCCAAACCATAGGAAGGAGATGGGGTAGGTTGCATTCTAGTTGATCCATAGAATAAATGAACCCTAATTTTTTGTATAATTGAATTCAAATGCACCAACAACACAACCAAGTATGAGGCTTTGATTCAAGGTCTTAAAAAATATATCGATCTAAAGGTAAAATGCTTGAAAATTTTTGGTAATTTGAAAATCATCGTAAGGTAGGTAAATAATTCCATGTAATGTCTTTCACCTCATTTGAAGAATTATTATTCAAAGGTTTGGAATATTATTTAATAACTTTAATGAATTTAATATTACTTCTATCCCTTGCTCCAAGACAACAATTGTTAATACTTTGGCTAATGTCACTTCTAGGTTTTCCTCGTTAAATGATGATTTTTTCTATTAAACTAACTTTTAGGTCCTTTGTCTTGGATAACATAATTAGATGGGTTTATTTAATGATGATGAGTAGATTATCAATTTCCTTACTAATGAAGACACATTCAAATATGCAATTGAGGAAAATGAAGAAGACATGCAAAAGTGTAAATATGGCATGGGTAATATCAAAGATAATTCAATATCCAAATGAATCCTAAAGATTGAAAAGATGTTTGATATTCAAAGTAGATTCAAAAGACCTATCAATGTTAAGACAAACAACTCTTTAATGATCTATGAGCTCATTAATTTTTCCACTGAAGAAAATCCTATGAATATCAATATGGGGACTTGTTTTTCTAAGCAGTACAAGGATGTTGTCTCTTGTACCTACAAAGACTTGAAGAATTATGATATGAATATAATATAGCATGTTATTCCCCTGAAGGAAAATGGAAAACCATTTCAGTAGAAATTACACAAGGTGAATCCTACTCTTGAACCACTCATTCATAAGGAATTAAAGACATTGTTGGATGCAAAAAACATATTCAAGGTTCATCATTCTTCCCAAGTTGAAAATCTAGTGCCAATGAAAATAATTTAGGGGGAATCAGACTATGCATGGACTTTTGAAATCTAAATAAATTTTTTGATAAATATAACTACCTTATTCCTTCAACGGAGTAGATTTTATAAATAATCTCTAGCTCTGCAATGTTTTCATTACTAAACAGTTTTTCTAATCATGTTCTAGTGCCTAACTCTAACTTGGTTGAAAACCACATTTTGCACAAAGTGGAGAACATATGCTTATAGAAGGGTTCCTTTTTTCCTAGTGAATGAAAGTGCTACGTTCTAGTGAGACATGGACATATCCTTTAGAATTTTGATAGGTCAAATGTTTGTGGTGTATCTTGATAATGTCATGGTATAATCCAAGAAAAGGTCATATCACTTGCAACACCTAAAACAAATCTTTGAAAGATGTTGGAAATATATATTTCCCTCAACCCAAAGAAAAACATATTTTTTGTTTCGTAAGGAAAATTATGAGGACACGTCATTTCAAAAGATAAAATATTGGTTGACCTAGAGTGTTGTAGATTCCCATGCACAATATAAACAAGTCAATGCAATATTTCTTCAATGAGATAAATTTTGTGCAAAGGTTTGAGTTTGAATTTGTTGAAATTGTAAATCATTTTTAGACAATGATAAAGAAGGATGGCACATAGTTTAAGTGGAATCTTATCGATAAGGAATCTTTCAAAAAAATAAATTATGCAATGGTTATTGCCCTAGCATTGCACAACCCTAACATTAGCAAGGACTTTTTTGCTGTATACATTTTCATCGAACCATTCTATTGTAGTGATGCTCACATAGAAATATAAACAAGGAGATGTGTTTTTAGTTGTGTTCATGAGCATTGGTCTATAGGGAGCTGAGTTGAACTACCCAATGATTGACAAGTAAGAGTTCATTTTTTTTAAGTCGTTAAATAGTTCAGACCCCACATCTTGAAAAACACACTCAAGTAATTGTACCCCACTCAACTGTGAGATCATTGTTTATGTAGAGAAAACCTAGTGAATGATGAGGAAATTGGATGAAAACCATCTAGGAATATGGACAAGAATTTAATTCTGCAACTATTGTTAGAGGCCAAGGAATGTGCAAGATAGTAGTTGAAGCTTCAAGCCCAAATGATTCGACAAAAGAAGGTCGAGATAAAAAAATGTCTCTTTATTCCTAATAGTCTTATATGTCCCCGCAGATACAAATTCCTTGTATAATACGATAAAGCAATATTTGCAACATGACATTGCTCTCAACTATGTAAATTCTAAGAAATAGAGAAAATTAATACTCAAGTCTTCTCAATACTAGCTGGGTAATGGTATCCTACTGTACAGAAAATACGAAGGAGTTACTCTCGTATGTCTTTATAAATAAGAAAATGGCAATGTCCTAACAAACATACATGATGGACATGTCGAAGGACACTTCGTTAGTGACACAAAAACTCACAATATCTTGAAAGATGGGTATTACTAGCCAACAATCTTTAGGGATGCACATGCATATGATTGAAAGTGCCAAATGTTTTAGAAGTGTGCAGGACGTGAAAAGAATCAAGTTGCCCCACTGTGGCCTATAACAATTTAATAAAATTTTGAGCAGTGGGGCTTGGACATCATAGGATAGATAAACTAGATATTTTCCAAGCATCATAAGTACATTCTAAGTGACACAGACCACTTCACACGATGGATAGAATTTGTACCATTGATCAAGATCAACAATGTAGTGGCAATTCAATTTCTGGAGAAACATTTGATTACTATTTTTGACATTCCATTGACACTCATATTTGATAATGCTACTTATTTGAATTCTTTGAACTTAACTTAGTTTTATTTAGATAAAGGAATCAACTTATGGTACTCATATAAATGTTACCTGCAAGGAAATGATGTAGCTAATTCCACCAATGAAAAACTTATACATATTATGAAGAAAATTATTGTTGACCATCAAAGGAATTAGCATATTGCTTTGTTAAATGCCATGTGGGATGATCGAAACACTCCAACAAATGGTTTAGGAATGGCCCATTATTTCTTGGTGTATAGAGGACAAGCCAACCTTCCTCCCAACACATTCTTTCCCTATCTCCAATTATCCCACGCTTCACATGGGTAGATGTATCTATCCATTTAGATTTAGATCAATATTCTATTGAAGTTAGAATAAGAGAGACAAAAATATAAGAAAAGGTGTGGTGTCCATCTATAGATATAAGCAGTCCGCTAGAAATAAGGACTTTTGGGTGGAAGATTTGGTTTTGAAATGGGACAAGTTGCATCAAGAAAAATGCAACCATACTAAATTTCAACAGCTATGGCTTGGTCCTTAGCAAGTAGTTGAGAATCTTGGCCTAGGCACATACAAATTGAAAAATCTAGAAGGGGAAGTAGACCTCTTTATCAATGGATATTTCACTTAGTTTATCTCAAGGTAGTTATCCTATACATAATTTGATTTATGTCTCTTTATTTTACAATTTTCATTTGAAGTTTTACTTTAACTTATTTTATTTTAAGAAACTTACATTTAGTTTTGATTTGTTGTTTGCATTTTGATTTTTTGATCATTTTATTCATTTTAGTTTTGTTACTTAAATTTACCTAGAATAATCTTGCATTTTAGTTTTCTCCTTGAATTTTAAGAGATCGCATGACCATGCTCTCTTGAATCCAGTCAAAAGATCTAAACAAAACTATGTGAGACTATGGAACCCCCTTGAAAGTTGTTCAAACTACCATCCCATGGAACGTTTGGTTGGATCGTTCATTGGGCATATGAATTTTTAGTACAATGAAGGAACACCAACTTTTTCAAGTGAATAACCCATGAACAAATCAAGGGTTCAAGTATTGAATAG
>JZKD02S0473815.1:179424-214881 GCA_000966675.3 Picea glauca
AGTGAAAAACGCTATATAAATATTTCTGCATTTTTAGTTTTGATTCCCCAACAGAGAATGATAACGCTATATTTATGTCTGTGGTTAAGTTTGATATTCCCAGCAGAGATGATAATGATATGTTGCGTTGTGTTTTTAGTTTGATAATTTCTAGCCTAGTAAATTCCATATGTATGCATTGTTTTTTTTTTGGTGATAAATTCTAGTGGATGTCCACGTGTGATGGCGCGTTGGTTAATCGATCCTTCCCAAGTCATTGGGCAGAGTTACACATGTGAGAGTTTCATTGTCACCTCTATTATTTTGCACAATATGTTGGTTATGGTTTTATTGATTTTTAGTAATGAAATTATATATATGGGAACCCTGTGAAATCTTTTATGACAACTTATTACAACATTATCGTGCATTTATTAGACAACTTGAGACAGTGATCCCGTTCAATAGACCCCAGGAAAAAACTGGATAGAAAAAGATACTATTTGATAGCCAACATTACTTTTAACCGTGCGTTACTAAACTGACAGACAAGGGTGTTATGAATTAAAGTAGACATAGACTTAGTTACTAGAGAGTGATTTCATAGACAATGTATCGACTTAGTTGACAACAAACCATTACTAGACGACGAATTTTGTTGCACAACGCCATCATACTCTTGTATAGCAAATGTTACATTACTATTGTATTTTTATTGTTGTTACCCTTATTATTTATATTGTTGTTACCTTTATTATGTATATTGTTGTTACCTTTATTATTGAACAACATTGGTAGCATTGTGATGTACAACTTTTTTTTAAAATGAATTATTCTTTTATGTGAATAATTTGGTGTTCAGTTGCACCAAAACCTTTGGCATACAATTCTAGTTTTAATGATAGAATTTTGATAAGATAGAAACCTGGTTCAGTTTTATTTAGCAATTTAAGACAACAAATTCTTATAGTTTCAGTTCTACAAGATAGTGGTTTCAGTTCTAAGAAAGGCGATATATATTTATCAAAAATGGGATTTGGATTATAGCTGGAACGATCTTGTTTTCCTAATAATCATTTCATCGACCATTTGTTTTTTTTGTGGAAGAAATTATTGTGTTGTATGAATGCCATAGTCGTCTCGTTTACCTATCGATCGCGTGTTTGGATTAGTAGTCTTCTTGTCAGTAACCCGACTCCTAGCACATTGGATTCATCTAGAGTCCTTGGTCTAGATAGGTTATGTTGCGCCATGGTTATTGTCGCGCCTATCACTCGGGGACGGTATGATTCCTGATGAGGGGATCATGGCACGCCCTATTGGATAGAGGCGAAGGATAACTTGGCTAGAGTCTGTGCTTCTCGTTGTGGGTGTGGTTGATCGTTGTATGTTTGTGTTGGCTCTTGGGTTGTAACGACTTCATGTGTTGGGTTCTACGTGCCATAAAGGTTCTAGTGACTGGGCGTTAGGACCATTGTGTCAGGATTGTGGATGTTTCCCTTTAGCCTGTGGGCGTTGTCATGTTTTTGTCGGGAGGTTATTCGTTTCTATTTTTGATCAATGCATGTTTCGCCCCGTTGCTCATTGTGCTAGTGCGTTGAGTTGTTGTGGTCTGTTTCCTGATCGACGTGCGTGTGTTCGTCATCAGGTTGTGTGGTTCAACTGTTGTCGTCGTTTCCTTCCTTCCTAAACATAAAAAAACATTTTCACTTTTTGTTTCACTTGTAGTCGTAACGATGGGTTCGTTATAGTATCATTGTAAATATTGTATTATGAGAGAGGAGGCTATGAGAGAAAGAAGAGAAAGTTACATAGGGTGTGTTGTAGGTTGTATCCCTTCATTTGTTGGATAATAATAAAGGAAGGACCTGGTGATTTCTTTGGTGGATGTAGCACACACTGGGTGAACCACATATATCTGTGTCTCTATTGTATTGTGTATCTTCTAGTTTTATTTTTGCATTTGTCTTATTTTATTGCTCCGCAATCCTATTTTTCCAACAGATTTGGCAAGAAATATGGGGGGAAATTGTGAAACTATTATTGCATACCGAACATCGATTGTATGTAATAAAATGAGGCTCATATTTTCCATTTCTAGTGGATATTTGACATGGTGATGGGACGGGTTGGCCAAATATGTTCCAAATATGTTATAATTATTGTGATAAAACTTGGTTATGGTTGAGAATTGAGGCAAATTTGAAAAAAATGTTGGCTTCTAACTCCTTTCATACATGTGGAAGGGTTGATGGAATCGAGCATTGAATAAAGCGAGCACTGGAGCATCATTTGGGACATGATTATTCTAAAAGTGGCAAGATAATTCATTTTTATCCTTATTTCAATTTGGGAAAAAATGAAGGCAGACCAAACCCATCAAATAAAATGAGGTAACTAAACCTAGGGATGGAAAAAAGGTTATTTGAATTCGGAAAAAATGAAAACTAGAAGCCCTACCTAGCTAAACAATACAAATATCGGTGAATGGATGAAGTGATTGGTGGTGTGGTGGTAGTTTCCCTTTTCAATGGTCAAACTTTGAAAAATGGCTAGTGTTCAACTCACACAATGATAGAAAATGGAAAAAACCCTATGTGGAAATTCTTCCATTTACCTTTGCCTTTGGTGATTATATCATTGCTTTAACTCCTCTATGTTTTTATATAACTCAACCTTTCCATGGAAATTATATTATTTGATAAATTTTCATACATAACAACTAGTGATAATCCTTTATTCTCAACACTAATGGTAGTTACCAAACTTTTTTGAATTGCGCTACGTTTGATAACTTTCAAAGTTTGTGTCCTCTACGATGTTGCATGCTTCCAAATTTTTTCCTATTGCACTTTGTCGCTAGGGTGATAGATTTCAAACCTTGGGTTCATATCATGCCTCCACTTAATTATTCTTTCAATGGGTTGTGAGGTGTCGCACTTATCAAATATTTGATTATTGCACCTTGTCATAGGGTTGAGATCATTCAAAATTTATGTTACTTGCGACATGACACATATGGTCCAAAGTTCAAACTTTGTTTCATTGGCAATGTGTCTGTATGGTCATATCGCACCTTTATTAATCTTCAAATTTACATCATGATGTGACATGTTGTGATATGGGGAGATTTAAAGGGGCTCAGAACATTGTAAAGAGAGTAAGTTAAAAAAAACCAAATCCATGCTTTGTCATGAAGTTTAGAGAGATACATAATTTAGGCAGTCAATGTCACACAATCAATGAGATTGTGATGTAGACGCAGAACCTACGTCCGCTCACAGGATCGTTCACTCAACTCCCGAGACGAATTAACTCTTTCATATTCCCTGCTGGAATCTACAAAATTTCGATCCACAGGTCCTTTCCGGAAGCTCCCCTATGCAAACAACTCTAGGTGCGAGATTCACCCTCTTCATGCGACCACATCTCTATGACCAAGGCCTACCCCGAAAGGCGCTTGTCACAAATAGCCTCTCGTGAGTTTGCGAGTCGAAGCTCTCGACTCCGCCTTTCCAATCCCACGATACTTGAGATCAAGAAATGGGTATACTCGCTTATGTCAGTGCCCTCCGTGCATGACCGTTGGCTAGGATAAATGCTAGCCCCTCTTGCTACTTCGCGACTTCGTGAGTTCAAGGGTTGAACTCTCATGCTCTTATCTTGTGAATCCCCGAGACGCAAAAAGTTAACGGTGTGTTGACTCCTTTCTCTAGGCGAGGCATGTCCTCCTATCAACCATGTGGGCCCCACCTTGTGCTCCTGCCATGTGTCTCTTCCATGTCTCATCTCTCGGCACTTCACCACTTCTGAAGTTGAGAAGAGGTTCCCTCAACCTCCAAATGTGCAATAGGCGATGGGGCTCCAATCCAATGATCCTCTCGTGACCTGAATCCTACGGCTGTCCTAGCTCCTCGCGACTTCACAACTTCGCAACTTGGAGAAACCAACTTCTGGGCTCTCACTTTGCGAACTTATGAGTTCGCGAGATCCTTAGATCTCTGCCACCTGTCCTCCTCAGATGGACTGCTCCGATCCACTTGCAACTTCGCTGCTCGCGAAGTCAAGAGACTTCCTTCTCTGACTCCCGATGTCTAAGTCCTCGATATGGGTGATCTCATGACACGAGTCCTCTCCAACGGACAGCTCAGATTCTTTCACCCTTTCAGGAATTTTGCTTCCACCCGCGAGGGTTTAAACCTCGGGAAACTCTCGACAGATCCAACGACTGTCAGATTCTTCGCTCAAGATCTGACGGTTTAGATCCTCTCACCTGTGCGCATCTCCTGCTTCTCCTTGGATGTGAAATCTTCAATAGTCCATATCTTCTCGGTTTAATCTGATGGTAGCTATTGCTCCTCCAGAGCTCTAGAATTTTTCTTCCAGCACTTGGAAGAATTGCAAATGTTCAAAGGCTTCAACCTTTGTCTTCTACTGTCTGCAAGCTCTTCGCGATTGGAATCCTCGCCTGCGCGTATGTGAACGCTGTCCCTCCTGAGCTTTAGAGACTCTGAACTCTCCCAAAGAGTCCTTTCGCTTCTGAACTCCTTGCAGCCATGGCTTCATGTGCTGAAAGAACTACTCCTCCTAAGCTTATCCTTCGAATCCTCAAGGGATTCTGACTTCTGCTCTCCTTGCAGAGTCTTTTCACCCAAAGTGCTGTCTCTTATGAGCTTCTCTGAGACTCAGACCTCTAAGGAAAATAATTCCTTCTTCCTTCTCCTTCAGATGGAGAAATATGATGCCCTTATGGAACTCTATCTTATCAAGCAACCTATTGCTGAGTCTTTCAGGGTGTTCAACAACCCTGTGAGGATCCTTCAGTGGACTCTTCTTCTAAATACATAACTCAACAAAGTTCTTTTCCTGTGCCTATCTGCACGCTGTCTCAATGCCCTCCTAGCAGAGTTGTACAAAACTCCTCAGAGCTTTTGTCTGCTTCTGAACTCATAGCAGAGTTCTTCCTCTGTGCACTCCTTGCACCTGCTCAATGCCCTCCTAGCAGAGCTTCATAGAACTCCTCAGAGATTCTGTTTGCAACTATGTTTTCTCATACACAACCTTGCCTCCAAGGTATTCAACAACCTTGATGTCTTCCTATGAGTTGTTGATTTCAACTTTTGTGCCCACCTGGCACGCCTCTGTTTATCTCCACAGAGTTCAGAAATGCACCCTTTGTGCATTGCTATCAGAACCCGCAACGTTCTGTCACACCCTCCTGGTGTGAAGCCTCAAATAACTCTCAAGCGTGAAACCAAAACAACTCCTGCAAATGCATAAACATAACATAAATTCACATCATATAAAGAACACTCACAAACATTCATTCAACATTTAAAATATGTAGGAAAATCTGCTCTGGTTTATATTAATGTAAATTCCTGTTTACAAGGGTGTTCTGAGCGTGGACTGTAACAAGGTCTTAGATCTTCTCTTCTTCTATCTACTCATAGACTCTCTCATGAGATACAATTACAATGAAATATATTTTACACGAGGGGGCTCTTAGAGCGCTTCCCTCCAACTCACCTACCCTATTCAATTACATTGAAAGGGCTATCTAGTCCGCAAATCGGATCTAGATCTAAGCCTTATAAACATTAAAGGCCTATCTACTCTACGCATGTGCAAAGCACGACCTCATGGCTCAACAACCTAACACATTTAATTACATTCAATTTCAAATTTTAAATGAGGACTGCGTCTCGATTTGAATTCGCTGACGTGGCTGGCTAGCTGGCTGACGTGGAGAGATGCTCCTGCATCATAATCCTCAGCTGAAAAATTCATAATATCCTACTCATGAGCTTCCCATATTAGACGTGGAAATCCTCTTGGATCCCAAACAAATTCCTGGAGCTGTTCATCCGCTCCATCTCCCTCCTGTTGTTGCTGCTTCTGCGCTACTACTGCTGCTATTGCTTCTTTTCTTCTGCTCAACTTCTCCTCGCTGGGAGTTTCTGCTGATTCTACCATCAGCCTTCTGATGTCTTCTATCACCTCATCCAGTTGCTGCAATGGTTGGACCTATTCATGCAGTCTCCCCAGCTGCAAATTTTTTCTGCAAATGGGTAGATCACTGTGATCTCCCATGCCTTCTTCATCTGTTGCTTCCAACTTCACGTGTTGGATGTGCATGCCCTGCACTTTCACCCTTCTCTCCAGGGCTTCAATCTATTCATACAGATCAACCAAACTAATGCTATCTGCTTCTTCCTCTTCTTCCACTTCTACAAGCTCCAATGCTGCAGTCCTTTCAGGTTCCTGGCTGAAAGTATTGAGCCATTCCTTGGAATGCTCATCATCCTCTTCTGCTTCTTCTTCTTGGGCAGTTTCTAACACTTGCTCCAATTCTCCTCTGACAGTCACAACTAGCTGTATTTCTCTTGCTATTTCTACTTCATCTGCAATGCATATTTTTGCCTCCTCTGGGCTAAGTGGTAGGAATATCTCAATTCCCCCAATCATTAGAATATTCTTCCGATCCTCCTTCCCTGTCAGCTACTCTGGTTGATTCAATTCCATCCCTAAGCTCACCTACTTTGTCATCTCCTCAGGCTGGTTCAAACTCACCTCTGAGTTTATGAGACCCTTAGATAGTCTCATCTGCTCATCCCTGCCCACTTGGCAATATGCGATTTCCCTGCTGCTTCCCTAGCAGATTATGAGATCAAATGATCCCATATTCATCAACACCCCTTGCTAAATTGAACTCACCTTTGAGTCCATGATACTTTCAGAAAGTCTCATCTTTGTTTCCTTGCCCACCTGGAAAACTGGAAACTTACTGCTGCCCTCCTGGCAGTCTATGAGATCTTGCATCGATCTCGATCCATTTCCCTCCTGGCAATGTGAAATTCCCCTGCTGTCCTTCTGACAGTCTGTGAGATCCCAGAGTGATCTCAACTCTTTTACCACCTGACAATTTGGAAACCTTCCACTACCCTCCTGGCAGTCTGTGAGATCCCGCAACAATCTCTGATCCAGATTATTTTCGGCAGGAAATGAGAGCAGAGATATAATAAAGAAATGCACAGAGATATCACATATGTTTAATAATATAACAAAGATGTATCAGAGATGCAACCATAAACATAGAGATACAATAATACACGATTTCTATTAATGAAATAAATGTACAGAGACTGTAAAAATACAGAGTGAAAGACTCGCTAGAATGGTGGCAGCGTATCTCAGAGAAGAGATGTGATGGCTACTCACATTTGCAAGAAGATGGTTACAATGAGGCTCTGAAGGCCCTTTTACAATAAACGGGAATGCAAAAATTCCTAGACATCCAAACCTAACCCTAGGAGATGAAGCGCCAAAAGTCATGTGGGCCCCGTTTGGGTAAGTGAGTACATCAACTTCCCGGGGTCGTAACTTTTGCATACGATCTCCATTTTAGGCCTATGATAGCTCATTGGAAAGGTATCATCGGGGAGATTCATTTTGGGGGCTCAATTATGCCTTTAAATATCATTGAGAACCTTGATCTAGAAAAACCTTCATTTAGGCCCTCAAAATGGCCCCGAAAGTTAAAACCTGCTAAAAATAGTAAATTGCCAAAATTGCCAGAAAGCCGTTTTGAGCCATTTGGAAAAGGTGGGTGGCCACCGATATCCAACTGGATCAATCTCGATTCATTTCCCTCCTGGCAATGTGAAATTCCATGACCGTCCTTATGACAGTCTATGAGATCCCGAAGTGATCTCAATTCTTTATCCACTTGGCAATATGGAATTTCCTGACTGTCTTCTTGACAATTCTTGAGATCTTCAGCTGATCTCATTTCATCCCCCGCATCACTGAGACCTCTCCCAGTATCTGGTTCACATACCTGAACCCTTTCTTCTTCTGGTATGTTGAGGTTTTCAACATGCCTCAACCATCCTCTTAACAACCTATGTTGTCTTCTAGCCATCAATTCCTTGACTGGCCATTTTACCTTCGGCTTCCTCATGGGCCATTCATATACCCATATCGACTTGGCTTTCTGCTGTATCTCCAATGCAAGTTCATTCATCCTCGCGTTCTGCTGCATCTGCAATGCAAGCAGTTCTATTTCTTTCCTTATATCAACGAGCTCTTCATCTATTTCTTATTTACTCACCATCTCCTAGTTTTTCCTTCCGGCATACCTATAGCCTTCATTAGCCATGTTGTTGTCTCTGTCTGCCCTCCTAGCAAATATGCTGCTCACTAGAAAGAAAATCTGAGTGCTTCAGCCTCTTCCTATAGTCCTGCTGACTGTCTTCTCAATTTCTTCCTACCTGCGAACAATCACCACAGAGTCTCTAACAACCCTGTCTTCCTTTGCCTCGCTTCACCTGAAATATACAAGTGAAGTCCTGCTCTGATACCACTTGATGTGTGTATCAGAGTGCTCTCCTTTTCTAGCTTCCCTTGCCTGAAATATAAAATCAAGAATCAAGCTCTGATACCAAAACTAATGCAGACGTAGAACCTACATCTGCTCATAGTATCGTTCACTCAACTCCTGAGCAGAATTATCTCTTTCGGATTCCCGGTTGGAATCTACAAAATTTTGATCCACAGGTCCTTTCTGGAATCTCCCCTGTGCAAACAGCACTAGGCGAGAGCTTCACCCTCTTCGTGTGACCACATCGCTATGACCAAGGCCTACCCCGAAAGGCACTTGTCACAACTTGCCTCTCGTGAGTTTGCGAGTCGAAGCTCTCGACTCCGCCTTTCCAATCCCGCGATACCTGAGATCACAAAATGGGTATGCTCCCTTATGTCAACGCCCTCCGTGCATGACCGCTGGCTAGGATAAATGCTAGCCCCTCTCACTACTTCGTGACTTTGTGAGTTCAAGGGTTGAACTCTCGTGCTCTTATCCCACGAATCCCCTAGACACGAAAATTCAATGGGGTGTTGACTCATTTCTTCAGGAGACGCGTGTCCGCCTGTCAACCACGTGGGCCACACCTTGTGCTCCTGCCACGTGTCTCTTCCATGCCTCGACTCTCGACACTTTGCCACTTATGAAGTCGAGAAGAGGTTCCCTCAACCTCCGAACATGCGATAGGTGATGGGGCTCCAATCCAACGGTCCTCTCGTGACCTGGATCCTACGACTTTCCTTGCTCCTCGCAATTTTGCAACTTCGCGACTTGGAGCAACCAACTCCTGGGATCTCACTTTGTGAACTTTTGAGTTTGCGAGATCCTTAGATCTTTTCCACCTGTCCTCTTTAGATGGACGACTCCGATCCTCTTGCAACTTCACTGCTCGTGAAGTCAAGAGACTTCCTTCTCTGACTCCTGATGTCCGAATCCCCGATATGGGTGATCTCGTGACATGTTTCCTCTCCAATGGATGGCTCAGATTATTTCTCCCTTTCGGGACTTTCAATTCCGCCTGGAAGGGTTTAAACCTCATACAACTCTCGACAGATCCAACGGCTGTCAGATTCTTCACTCAAGATCTGACGGTTCAGATCCTCTCGCTCGTGCGCTTCTCCTGCTGCTCCATGGATGTGAAATCTTCAATAGTCCAGATCTTCTCGGCTTAATCCGACGGTAGCTATTTTGCCTCCCGAGCTCTGGTGTTTTTCTTCCAACACTTGGAAGAATTCCAAATGTTCAAAGGCTTTGACCTTTGTCTTCTGTTGTCTGCGAGCTCTTCGCGACTGGAATACTTACCTGTGCGTATATGAACGTTTTCGCTCCTGATCTTTAGAGACTCTAAACTCTCCCAAAGAGTCCTCTCGCTTCTGCACTCCTTGTAGCTATGGCTTCGTGTGCTAAAATCACTACTCCTCCTGAGCTTATCCTTCGAATCCTCAAGGGATTCTTACTTCTACTCTCCTTGCAGAGTCTTTGCACCCAAAGTGCTATCTCTTCTGAGCTTCTATGAGACTCAGACCTCTAAGGAAAATAATTCCTTCTTCCTTCTCCTTCAGATGGAGAAATATGATGCCCTCCTGGCACTCTGTCTGCTCAAGCAACCTATTGCTGAGTCTTTTAGGGTGTTCATCAACCCTGTGAAAATCCTTCAGTGGACTCTTCTTCTAAATACAGAACTCAACAGAGTTCTCTTCCTATGCCTGTCTGCACGTTGTCTCAATGCCCTCCTGACAGAGTTGTACAAAACTCCTCAGAGCTTTTGTCTGCTTCTAAAATCACAACAGAGTTCTTCCTCTGTGCACTCCTTGCACCTGCTCAATGCCCTCCTAGCAGAGCTTCATAGAACTCCTCAAAGATTCTGTCTGCAACTGTGTTTTCTCATACACAGCCTTGCCTCCAAGGTATTCAACAACCTTGAGGTCTTCCTTTGAGTTGTTGATTTCAACTTCTGTGCCCACCTGGCATGCCTCTGTCTGACTCTGTAGAGTTCAGAAATGCACCCTCTCTGCATAGCTATCAGAACCCGCAACGTTCTGTCACACCCTCCTGGTGTGAAGCCTCAAAGACCTCTCAAGCCTGAAACCAAAACAACTCCTGCAAATGCATAAACATAACACACATTCACAACATATAAATAACACTCACAGACATTCATTCAACACAGAAAATATGCAGGAAAATCTGCTCTGGTTTATATTAATGTAAATGCCTGTTTACAAGGGTGTTCTGAGCACGGACTGTAACAAGGTCTTGACTCTTCTCTTCTGCTCTCTACTCGCAGACTCTCTCATGAGATACAATTACAATGAAATATATTTTACATGAGGGGGCTCTTAGAGCACTTCCCTCCAACTCACCTACCCTATTCAATTACATTGAAAGGGCTGTCTAGTCCGCAAATCAAATCTAGATCTCAGCCTTACAAACATTAAAGGCCTATCTACTCTACGCCTATGCAAAGCACGACCTCACGACTCAACAACCTAAAACATTTAATTACATTCAATTTCAAATTTTAAATGAGGACTACGCCTCTCTTCAACATGCGATTTGAATTCGCTGATGTGGCTGGCTGGCTGGTTGATGTGGAGAGATGCTCCTGCATCAGATTGGAACTTTCAAAAGTTTGGGATGGATAATCAAGGAAAAAGATGATAATTTTGAGGGATTTGGACAATGTCATAGGACTCAAGAGGTTTGAAGTTTGAGGCATATGTGCCATGTTTCTAGGAAATAAACTCCGAGGAGGCACAAAATGATTAATGAATTCAAAAGGATTAAAAATAATGATAAAACAAAACTATCAAAGGGGAAATTAAGACTTATCAAAATTCTCACAAGTCATGAGCTCAAAGGTAAGGAGAGGTTCAAATAATATATGAAAAATATTATCGATGGATAACTAGGAGCTTATGAGCAAGTGTAGAAGTTTTAAGATATAGTGAGGTTTGACAAACAATTGGATGTAGATCCAAACTAAAACTCATTCAATCAAAGAAAAAACTTCAACTAAGATCAATATCTTAGATACCATAAAATTAAGGAGGGCTCCCCAATTTCTACTTAAGTTATGTAAGAAGACGCAAAACTTGGGGAAGTTGTCTCTAGCCCGATAATTGGTGACATAGTAGGTGAAATCATGAATCTATGTAGATCAATTTTTAAAATGACAAAGGCCCTAATGAGGTAACCATTATCTTCCAGTGAATAATTTTGATTTCAACCATGGGTTCCCACTAGAAATATTCCTTTATCCCGTTGCATAAGTACCTAGTTCGAATATTGAGTAGCCTACCAATCAAAGTTGAAGAGTCAAATTAGTGGAGTTAATTCCTTGACTTCCTTCTAACCTTAGATTCCATACTACCACAAAGTTGTCATAAATCATGGATGTTAAAATTTTTCTTGGTTTGTTTGGTCATGTTCAACTAGTGTTTCTCCACTTCCAACAAACATCCATAGCCCCAATGGAGTCACCCTATTATCATAGGTATTTCTCCATTGCCAGTGAGAATCCATAGCCCCTACAAAGATAGGTACATTTCGCACTATGATTTGAAACTCCTTTCCTAGGCCTTTTACCTTTTTCAAAATTTTTCTTTGAGCAAGAGGTGGAGGGGGGATATTAATAATCCTTTAAAGGAATTAAGGGTGATAAATGTTATTTTAGAGTTGATTAAGTAGCCTAAGGGATAATAAAACACACACACACACACACACACACACACACACATATACATATACATATACATAGATACATAGACATATAGATAGATAGATATATATCCATTTTCATTTGACTTCAAGTACCATGTTGTCATCCGAGGAAGACATCAATCACTATTATGTGAATGGGAAGAACCCTATAGATAAACATTAAGCTATTCAATACTTGAACCCTTGATTTGTTCATGGGTTATTCACTTGAAAAAGTTGGTGTTCCTTCATTGTACTAAAAATTCATATGCCCAATGAACGATCCAACCAAACGTTCCATGGGATGGTAGTTTGAACAACTTTCAAGGGGGTTCCATAGTCTCACATAGTTTTGTTTAGATCTTTTGACTGGATTCAAGAGAGCATGGTCATGCGATCTCTTAAAATTCAAGGAGAAAACTAAAATGCAAGATTATTCTAGGTAAATTTAAGTAACAAAACTAAAATGAATAAAATGATCAAAAAATCAAAATGCAAACAACAAATCAAAACTAAATGTAAGTTTCTTAAAATAAAATAAGTTAAAGTAAAACTTCAAATGAAAATTGTAAAATAAAGAGACATAAATCAAATTATGTATAGGATAACTACCTTGAGATAAACTAAGTGAAATATCCATTGATAAAGAGGTCTACTTCCCCTTCTAGATTTTTCAATTTGTATGTGCCTAGGCCAAGATTCTCAACTACTTGCTAAGGACCAAGCCATAGCTGTTGAAATTTAGTATGGTTGCATTTTTCTTGATGCAACTTGTCCCATTTCAAAACCAAATCTTCCACCCAAAAGTCCTTATTTCTAGCGGACTGCTTATATCTATAGATGGACACCACACCTTTTCTTATATTTTTGTCTCTCTTATTCTAACTTCAATAGAATATTGATCTAAATCTAAATGGATAGATACATCTACCCATGTGAAGCGTGGGATAATTGGAGATAGGGAAAGAATGTGTTGGGAGGAAGGTTGGCTTGTCCTCTATACACCAAGAAATAATGGGCCATTCCTAAACCATTTGTTGGAGTGTTTCGATCATCCCACATGGCATTTAACAAAGCAATATGCTAATTCCTTTGATGGTCAACAATAATTTTCTTCATAATATGTATAAGTTTTTCATTGGTGGAATTAGCTACATCATTTCCTTGCAGGTAACATTTATATGAGTACCATAAGTTGATTCCTTTATCTAAATAAAACTAAGTTAAGTTCAAAGAATTCAAATAAGTAGCATTATCAAATATGAGTGTCAATGGAATGTCAAAAATAGTAATCAAATGTTTCTCCAGAAATTGAATTGCCACTACATTGTTGATCTTGATCAATGGTACAAATTCTATCCATCGTGTGAAGTGGTCTGTGTCACTTAGAATGTACTTATGATGCTTGGAAAATATCTAGTTTATCTATCCTATGATGTCCAAGCCCCACTGCTCAAAATTTTATTAAATTGTTATAGGCCACAGTGGGGCAACTTGATTCTTTTCACGTCCTGCACACTTCTAAAACATTTGGCACTTTCAATCATATGCATGTGCATCCCTAAAGATTGTTGGCTAGTAATACCCATCTTTCAAGATATTGTGAGTTTTTGTGTCACTAACGAAGTGTCCTTCGACATGTCCATCATGTATGTTTGTTAGGACATTGCCATTTTCTTATTTATAAAGACATACGAGAGTAACTCCTTCGTATTTTCTGTACAGTAGGATACCATTACCCAGCTAGTATTGAGAAGACTTGAGTATTAATTTTCTCTATTTCTTAGAATTTACATAGTTGAGAGCAATGTCATGTTGCAAATATTGCTTTATCGTATTATACAAGGAATTTGTATCTGCGGGGACATATAAGACTATTAGGAATAAAGAGACATTTTTTTATCTCGACCTTCTTTTGTCGAATCATTTGGGCTTGAAGCTTCAACTACTATCTTGCACATTCCTTGGCCTCTAACAATAGTTGCAGAATTAAATTCTTGTCCATATTCCTAGATGGTTTTCATCCAATTTCCTCATCATTCACTAGGTTTTCTCTACATAAACAATGATCTCACAGTTGAGTGGGGTACAATTACTTGAGTGTGTTTTTCAAGATGTGGGGTCTGAACTATTTAACGACTTAAAAAAAATGAACTCTTACTTGTCAATCATTGGGTAGTTCAACTCAGCTCCCTATAGACCAATGCTCATGAACACAACTAAAAACACATCTCCTTGTTTATATTTCTATGTGAGCATCACTACAATAGAATGGTTCGATGAAAATGTATACAGCAAAAAAGTCCTTGCTAATGTTAGGGTTGTGCAATGCTAGGGCAATAACCATTGCATAATTTATTTTTTTGAAAGATTCCTTATCGATAAGATTCCACTTAAACTATGTGCCATCCTTCTTTATCATTGTCTAAAAATGATTTACAATTTCAACAAATTCAAACTCAAACCTTTGCACAAAATTTATCTCATTGAAGAAATATTGCATTGACTTGTTTATATTGTGCATGGGAATCTACAACACTCTAGGTCAACCAATATTTTATCTTTTGAAATGACGTGTCCTCATAATTTTCCTTACGAAACAAAAAATATGTTTTTCTTTGGGTTGAGGGAAATATATATTTCCAACATCTTTCAAAGATTTGTTTTAGGTGTTGCAAGTGATATGACCTTTTCTTGGATTATACCATGACATTATCAAGATACACCACAAACATTTGACCTATCAAAATTCTAAAGGATATGTCCATGTCTCACTAGAACGTAGCACTTTCATTCACTAGGAAAAAAGGAACCCTTCTATAAGCATATGTTCTCCACTTTGTGCAAAATGTGGTTTTCAACCAAGTTAGAGTTAGGCACTAGAACATGATTAGAAAAACTGTTTAGTAATGAAAACATTGCAGAGCTAGAGATTATTTATAAAATCTACTCCGTTGAAGGAATAAGGTAGTTATATTTATCAAAAAATTTATTTAGATTTCAAAAGTCCATGCATAGTCTGATTCCCCCTAAATTATTTTCATTGGCACTAGATTTTCAACTTGGGAAGAATGATGAACCTTGAATATGTTTTTTGCATCCAACAATGTCTTTAATTCCTTATGAATGAGTGGTTCAAGAGTAGGATTCACCTTGTGTAATTTCTACTGAAATGGTTTTCCATTTTCCTTCAGGGGAATAACATGCTATATTATATTCATATCATAATTCTTCAAGTCTTTGTAGGTACAAGAGACAACATCCTTGTACTGCTTAGAAAAACAAGTCCCCATATTGATATTCATAGGATTTTCTTCAGTGGAAAAATTAATGAGCTCATAGATCATTAAAGAGTTGTTTGTCTTAACATTGATAGGTCTTTTGAATCTACTTTGAATATCAAACATCTTTTCAATCTTTAGGATTCATTTGGATATTGAATTATCTTTGATATTACCCATGCCATATTTACACTTTTGCATGTCTTCTTCATTTTCCTCAATTGCATATTTGAATGTGTCTTCATTAGTAAGGAAATTGATAATCTACTCATCATCATTAAATAAACCCATCTAATTATGTTATCCAAGACAAAGGACCTAAAAGTTAGTTTAATAGAAAAAATCATCATTTAACGAGGAAAACCTAGAAGTGACATTAGCCAAAGTATTAACAATTGTTGTCTTGGAGCAAGGGATAGAAGTAATATTAAATTCATTAAAGTTATTAAATAATATTCCAAACCTTTGAATAATAATTCTTCAAATGAGGTGAAAGACATTACATGGAATTATTTACCTACCTTACGATGATTTTCAAATTACCAAAAATTTTCAAGCATTTTACCTTTAGATCGATATATTTTTTAAGACCTTGAATCAAAGCCTCATACTTGGTTGTGTTGTTGGTGCATTTGAATTCAATTATACAAAAAATTAGGGTTCATTTATTCTATGGATCAACTAGAATGCAACCTACCCCATCTCCTTCCTATGGTTTGGAGACATAAAAAAATAGAGACCAATGTTGGTATCCACGACTATGTTAGAGGAACTGGTTCTAGTCAAATCTACTACAGGACAATCATTATTATCATTTCATGTGTAGTGAAGGAGTTGATACTGTGACTCTAACTCTAAAGGAGATTCTTGTGCTACATAACACCCAAAATTTGTTTCAATAAAATATTTTCCTAGAACATAATGTGTAAAATTGATATGCTCGTTTTGTCCTTCCATCTCTATCATAGTGTGTTTCCTATGTGCCTCTAAGTCAACTCTAATTTTATTTTCTTCTCCTTTACGAGGTAGCCACAAGTGTGACCCTTATGTCGCAAAGTAACCTTTTTATTTTTTGAGACGAATACCTGGTTAATAACAAACCATAAGATTTCAAGATATCAACAACAATAATATCAATACTTTGTTAGACCTTGGGATCTCAAGCTAACTTGATCATATAATTCTTTAGTTCCCTAATGAATTTCATGTCAGACCCATCTAACTGAATTATTTGAGTAGTATGTTTATATGGAATATCATTGATATTTTTGTAAACAGATTAAGGCATCACATTAGATGACACCCTTGAATACACCAAACAATTATGTATGTTATAATTAAAGATTTCAAGGGTTAGGAGGAAAGGATGGGTTTGTGACTTTGAATGTGTGCCTATGCTAGCCGCATTTACTATGAATTTTCATGTTGTTTTAGCTTCCTGTTTATTTTCAGTTCTTTACTTATTTTTGGTATACTTTTTCTTAGTTTCACAATTAGATATGGTTTTCTTTATGAACCCAAAAGAGTCCTGGAGGTTTTTAAAAGCATATCTCTTTGCTGATAAATGATATAGATTTTATATATAGAAACATTGGCTTTAGTTTTCTTCATGAATTCGATAAAATTATATTCCATGGTTTGCAAGGGTGAATTTGTGACTGTGATTTTTTTGGTTTGAGTAGAAGTTTTGGGGTTTCTTGGCTAAGTTGGGACTGGGTATTTTTGGGTTTGAGAAGGTGTGCGGTTCTTTGACTGAACTAATGTTGAGTTCATGGAAGTTTGAGGAGACGCTTTAATTTTCTTAGTCACATTGTTGTTTTTTCTAGGAAGTGAAACATTAGACACATGACCTTTACTCCTAAGATTGTATATTTGGAGACTAACTGAGTGAAATGTAACTCCTCTATAGTCCGTTCATCCTCTATATCATATTCAAGACCAAAAGACTAGTACCATAGAAACATAGTTGATTCGCCAATTTGTTCCTCCTCTTCCATATCCTCTTTGGTCTCATTTCATGGATAGGTTTGTCAACATGTTCTTTTTTCATCTAGAAGTTAGATCAATTACTAGGGTCATGGAATTAATCCACCGAGGGAATGTGTTTTTGGAACAATTATCTTGATGAAAAGTGCAAAAATTGTCCATTCCTACCTCCTCTATATTTAGATTGATTTTTATATATTTTTGGGGATTTGGGGGCATAGTAGTCTTTTTGTGAAATGGACTAAAATTTCTATTTTTGGAAGTCCCCTCACCTAAGTTATTATTTAAGTCAACAACCTCATTTGAAAAATTCTTCACCATATTAATCATACTCTCAAAATTTGTAGAGTCGTTTTCTAAATGTTTGGATGGGGAAAGTGGTTTATTAGTAGAAGTGGAAGTTTTGGCATCCCCAACCCCTAGATTCCCTACTAAAATTGGCATTTCTTTCTCAACCGTATTAGTCATTTCTTCAAATTTTTCTGTAGAGTAGTTTTCCTAGCTCTCTTCACAACCATGGGAATAGATGAATGTAAGATAGAAACAATATATTATTTGATTACAATATCATCATCTAGTTAAGAGTCAATAGGAAATTTATTCAAAATTGTAATGAAATGTTGGTTGAAGTCCTTAAAACATTTTTTTTGTCCATTTTGATAGCTATTAACTCTTTTAACAATGCAATATGAGTCTTTTCTTCACCACATTTATTTATAAATACTTTTCCAAAATCACTCCATTTTGTGATGGATCCTATAGGTAAGTTTAATTACCAAGTAAATGCTTTTTTTTAGAAGTATATGGGAAGAGTTAGTAGACTACATCTTCATGCTCTACATTCATTAGTTAGACAACTAGATAAAATTTCTTTATATGGTATTCTAGATTGCATGACTTTTAGAGGTCAAATTTCAAAAGAATTATTTCTAGGAGTTGAAGTTGCCCCACTAGACTCAAAGCACCTTGGGATATCCACGTGGAAACCTAAGGTAGGTTAACTCCAACCATTTGGTAAGAAAGTAATTGCAAAAATATTTCATATGCTAACTTATTAATTTGATCTTTAGGGGTTGCAAAACATGAAGAGTGAGGTGAAGTTGGGGGTGATAGTGGAATATGGTTCAAAGGATAGGGGATATCATCAAGAGAAATTTCTATTAGATCCTCTATAGTATTGAACAAAATGTTTTCTATAGTTTAAATGATGTTCTTACAGGTTAGTTGTCTCCTAGTAAATAAGGGGATGATAGAAAATTGTAATATACCCAGTACCTTCTATCCACTATTGAGGATACAAGGTACTTCCTAAAACAAAAAGTTTCATTAATCGTCTTTCTTTGATACCATTATGTAATATACCCAACCTTTTAATTTGGCTAAAATCCAAAATTTTAAAGATCTGATACCATAGTTTCTGCATAGATCTATTATGAATTTATTAATGCATGCAAACATGACAATGCAGGATCATGTAGAAATAATTAATTAATCATAGTTACATATGCAAACATATACATGTAAACAAAACACCATCCGATTAATAACATAAATAATATTAAAGTCAACTTAATCATGACTAAACCATAACACTTATCTTTATAGGAATTAAACANTATCATTGTAAATATTGTATTATGAGAGAGGAGGCTATGAGAGAAAGAAGAGAAAGTTACATAGGGTGTGTTGTAGGTTGTATCCCTTCATTTGTTGGATAATAATAAAGGAAGGACCTGGTGATTTCTTTGGTGGATGTAGCACACACTGGGTGAACCACATATATCTGTGTCTCTATTGTATTGTGTATCTTCTAGTTTTATTTTTGCATTTGTCTTATTTTATTGCTCCGCAATCCTATTTTTCCAACAGATTTGGCAAGAAATATGGGGGGAAATTGTGAAACTATTATTGCATACCGAACATCGATTGTATGTAATAAAATGAGGCTCATATTTTCCATTTCTAGTGGATATTTGACATGGTGATGGGACGGGTTGGCCAAATATGTTCCAAATATGTTATAATTATTGTGATAAAACTTGGTTATGGTTGAGAATTGAGGCAAATTTGAAAAAAATGTTGGCTTCTAACTCCTTTCATACATGTGGAAGGGTTGATGGAATCGAGCATTGAATAAAGCGAGCACTGGAGCATCATTTGGGACATGATTATTCTAAAAGTGGCAAGATAATTCATTTTTATCCTTATTTCAATTTGGGAAAAAATGAAGGCAGACCAAACCCATCAAATAAAATGAGGTAACTAAACCTAGGGATGGAAAAAAGGTTATTTGAATTCGGAAAAAATGAAAACTAGAAGCCCTACCTAGCTAAACAATACAAATATCGGTGAATGGATGAAGTGATTGGTGGTGTGGTGGTAGTTTCCCTTTTCAATGGTCAAACTTTGAAAAATGGCTAGTGTTCAACTCACACAATGATAGAAAATGGAAAAAACCCTATGTGGAAATTCTTCCATTTACCTTTGCCTTTGGTGATTATATCATTGCTTTAACTCCTCTATGTTTTTATATAACTCAACCTTTCCATGGAAATTATATTATTTGATAAATTTTCATACATAACAACTAGTGATAATCCTTTATTCTCAACACTAATGGTAGTTACCAAACTTTTTTGAATTGCGCTACGTTTGATAACTTTCAAAGTTTGTGTCCTCTACGATGTTGCATGCTTCCAAATTTTTTCCTATTGCACTTTGTCGCTAGGGTGATAGATTTCAAACCTTGGGTTCATATCATGCCTCCACTTAATTATTCTTTCAATCGTTTGTGAGGTGTCACACTTATCAAATATTTGATTATTGCACCTTGTCATAGGGTTGAGATCATTCAAAATTTATGTTACTTGTGACATGACACATATGGTCCAAAGTTAAAACTTTGTTTCATTGGCGATGTGTCTGTATGGTCATATCACACCTTTATTAATCTTCAAATTTACATCATGATGTGACATGTTGTTATATGGGGAGATTTAAAGGAGCTCACAACATTGTAAAGAGAGTAAGTTAAAAAAAACCAAATCCATGCTTTGTCATGAAGTTTAGAGAGATACATAATTTGGGCAATCAATGTCACACAATCAATGAGATTGTGATGAAGACGCAGAACCTACGTCCACTCACAGGATTGTTCACTCAACTCCCACGCCAAATTATCTCTTTCATATTCCATGTTGGAATCTGTAAAATTTCGATCCACAGGTCCTTTCCGGAAGCTCCCCTGTGCAAACAACACTAGGTGCGAGATTCTCCCTCTTCATGCGACCACATCGCTATGACCAAGGCCTACCCCGAAAGGCACTTGTCACAACTAGCCTCTCGTGAGTTTGCGAGTCAAAGCTCTCAACTCCGCCTTTCCAATCCCACGATACCTGAGATCATGAAATGGGTACACTCCCTTATGTCAGCGCTCTCCACGCGTGACCGTCGGCTAGGCTAAACGCTAGCCCCTCTCACTACTTTGCGACTTTGTGAGTTTAAGGGTTGAACTCTTATGCTCTTATCCTGTGAATCCCTGAGACGCAAAAAGTCAATGGGGTGTTGACTTCTTTCTCTAGGCGAGGCATGTCCGCCTGTCAACCATGCCGGCCCCACCTTGCACTCCTACCACGTGTCTCTTCCGTGCCTCGGCTCTCGAAAATTCGCCACTTATGAAGTTGAGAAGAGGTTCCCTCAACCTCCGAACGCGCAATAGGTGATGGGGCTCCAATCCAATGATCCTCTCGTGACCTGGATCCTATGGCTATCCTAGCTCCTCGCTACTTCGCAACTTCGCGAGTTGGAGCAACCAACTTCTGGGCTCTCACTTTGCGAACTTACGAGTTCGAGAGATCCTTAGATCTCTGCCACCTGTCCTCCTCAGATGGACTGCTCCGATCCTCTCACAACTTCGCTACTCGCGAAGTCAAGAGACTTCCTTCTCCTACTCCCGATGTCTGAATCCTCGATATGGGTGATCTCGCGACACGAGTCCTCTCCAACGGACGACTCAAATTCTTTCACCCTTTCAGGACTTTCGCTTCCGCCTACGAGGGTTTAAAGCTCGGGCAACTCTCGATAGATCCAACGGCTGTCAGATTCTTCGCTCAAGATCTGATGGTTTAGATCCTCTCTCCTGTGCGCGTCTCTTGCTTCTCCCTGGATGTGAAATCTTCAACAGTCCAATCTTCTTGGCTTAATCCGATGGTAGCTATTTCTCCTCCCGAGCTCTGGCATTTTTCTTCCAACACTTGGAAGAATTCCAAATGTTCAAAGGCTTCAACCTTTGTCTTCTACTGCCTGCGAGCTCTTCGCGATTGGAATCCTCACCTGCGCGTATGTGAACGCTGTACCTCTTGAGCTTTAGAGACTCTGAAATCTCCCAAAGAGTCCTTTCGCTTCTGCACTCCTTGCAACTATGGCTTCATGTGCTGAAAGCATTACTCCTCCTGAGCTTATCCTTCAAATCCTCAAGGGATTCTGACTTCTTCTCTCCTTGCAGAGTCTTTGCACCCAAAGTGCTGTCTCTTTTGAGCTTCTTTGAGACTCAGACCTCTAAGGAAAATAATTCCTTCTTCCTTCTCCTTCATATGGAGAAATATGATGCCCTCCTAACACTCTGTCTTCTCAAGCATCCTATTGCTGAGTCTTTCAGGGTGTTCAACAACCCTGTGAGGATCCTCCAATGGACTCTTCTTCTAAATACAGAAATCAACAGAGTTCTCTTCCTGTTCCTGTCTGCACGCTGTCTCAATGCCCTCCTGGCAGAGTTGTATAGAACTCCTCAGAGCTTTTGTCTTCTTATGAACTCATAGCAGAGTTATTCCTCTGTGCACTCCTTGCACCTGCTCAATGCCCTCCTGGCAGAGCTTCACAGAACTCCTCAGAGATTCTGTTTGCAACTGTGTTTTATCATACACAACCTTGCCTCCAAGGTATTTAGCAACCTTGATGTCTTCCTATGAGTTGTTGATATCAACTTCTGTGTCCACCTGGCATGCCTCTGTCTATCTCCATAGAGTTCAGAAATGCACCCTCTGTGCACGGCTATCAGAACCCACATCATTCTGTCGCACCCTCCTGGTGTCAAGCCTCAAAGACCTCTCAAGCCTGAAACCAAAACAACTCCTGCAAATTCATAAACATAACTTACATTCACAACACATAAAGAACACTCACATACATTCATTCAACATAGAAAATATGCAGGAAAATCTGCTCTGGTTTATATTAATGTAAATTTCTATTTACAAGGGTGTTCTGAGCGTAGACTGTAACAAGGTCTCGGATCTTCTCTTCTTCTCTATATTCATAGACTCTCTCATGAGATACAATTACAATGAAAGATATTTTACATGAGGGGGCTCTTAGAGCGCTTCCCTCCAACTCACCTACCCTATTCAATTACATTGAAAGGGCTGTCTAGTCCGCAAATCGAATCTAGATCTCAGCTTTATAAACATTAAAGGCCTATCTACTCTATGCCTGTGCAAAGCACGGCCTCATGGCTCAACAGCCTAAAACATTTAATTACATTCAATTTCAAATTTTAAATGAGGACTGCGCCTCTCTTCAACATGTGATTTGAATTCGCTGACGTGGCTGGCTGGCTGGCTGACGTGGAGAGATGCTCCTGCATCGTACTCCTCAGCTGCAAAATTCATAATCTCCTGCTCATGAGCTTCCCATCTTAGCCGTGGAAATACTCCTGGATCCCAAACAAATTCCTGGAGCTGTTCATCCGCTCCATCTCCCTGCTGTTGTTGCTACTTCTGTGCTACTGTTGTTGCTGCTGCTGCTTTTCTTTTGCTCAGCTTCTCCTCGCTGGTAGTTTTTTCTGATTCTACCATCAACCTTCTGATGTCTTCTATCACCTCATCCAGTTGCTGCAATGGCTGACCCTATTCATGCAGTCTCCCCAGCAATGGATGACCCTATTCATGATGGCTTTCTGCTGTATCTCCAATGCAAGTTCATTCATCCTCGCGTTCTGCTGCATCCGCAATGCAAGCTTTTCTATTTCTTTCCTTATATCAACGAGCTCTTCATCTATTTATTCTTTACTCACCAGCTCCTATTTTTTCCTTCCAGCATACCTATAGCCTTCAGTAGCCATGTTGTTGTCTCTGTCTGCCCTCCTCGCAAATGTGCTGCTCACTAGCAAAAAAATCTGAGTGCTTCAACCTCTTCCTATAGTCCTACTGACTATCTTCTCGATTGCTGCCTACCTGTGAACAATCACCACAGAGTCTTCAACAACCCTGTCTTCCTTTGCCTCGCTTCACCTGAAATATACAAGTGAAGTCCTGCTCTGATACCACTTGATGTGTGTATCAGAGTGCTCTCCTTCTCCAGCTTCCCTTGCCTGAAATATAAAATGAAGAATCAAGCTCTGATACCAAAACTGATGCAGACGCAGAACCTACGTCCGCTCATAGGATCGTTCACTCAACTCCCGAGAAGAATTATCTCTTTCGGATTCCCTGTTGGAATCTGCAAAATTTCGATCCATAGGTCCTTTCCGGAAGCTCCCCTGTGCAAACAACATTAGGTGAGAGCTTCACCCTCTTCATGCGACCACATCGCTATGAACAAGGCCTACCCCGAAAGGCACTTATCACAACTTTCCTCTCGCGAGTTTGCGAGTCGAAGCTCTTGACTCCACCTTTCCAATCCCATGATACCCGAGATCACGAAATGGGTACGCTCCCTTATGTCAGCACCCTCCGCGCGTGACCTCCGGCTAGGCTAAATGCTAGCTCCTCTCGCTACTTCGCGACTTCGTGAGTTCAAGGTTTGAACTCTCGTGCTATTATCCCACGAATCCCCAAGACACAAAAAGTCAATGGGGTGTTGACTCATTTCTCCAGGTGATGCATGTCCGCCTGTCAACCACACGGGTCCCACCTTGCGCTCCTGCCACGTGTCTCTTCCATGCCTCGACTCTCGACACTTCACCACTTATGAAGTCGAGAAGAGGTTCCCTCAACCTCTGAATGCGCGATAGGCGATGGGGCTCCAATCCAATGGTCCTCCCGTGACCTAGATCCTACGGCTGTCCTTGCTCCTCGCAACTTCGCAACTTCGCGACTTGGAGCAACCAACTCCTGGGCTCTCACTTTGCGAACTCCCGAGTTTGCAAGATCCTTAGATATTTTCCACCTGTCCTCCTCAGATGGAAGGCTCCGATTCTCTTGCAACTTCACTGCTCATGAAGTCAAGAGACTTCCTTCTTTGACTCCCGATGTCCGAATCCCCGATATGGGTGATCTCGCGACACGTTTCCTCTCCAACGGACGACTCAGATTATTTCACCCTTTCGGGACTTTTTCTTCCACCTGCAAGGGTTTAAACGTCGGACAACTCTCGATAGATCCAACAGCTGTCGGATTATTCACTCAATATCTGACGGTTCAGATCCTCTCGCCTGTGCGCTTCTCCTGCTTCTCCCTGGACGTGAAATCTTCAATAGTCCAGATCTTCTCGGCTTAATCTGATGGCAGCTATTTTGCCTCCCGAGCTTTGGCGTTTTTCTTCCAACACTTGGAAGAATTCCAAATGTTCAAAGGCTTCGACCTTTGTCTTCTGTTGTCTGTGTTATCTTCGCCACTGGAATCCTTGCATGCACGTATATGAACGTTGTCGCTCCTGATCTTTAGAGACTCGAAACTCTCCCAAAGAGTCCTCTCACTTCTGCATTCCTTGTAGCTATGGCTTTGTGTGATAAAATCACTACTCCTCCTGAGCTTATCCTTCGAATCCTCAAGGGATTCTGACTTCTGCTCTCCTTGCAGAGTCTTTGCACCCAAAGTGTTGTCTCTTTTGAGCTTCTATGAGACTCATACCTCTAAGGAAAATAATTCCTTCTTCCTTCTCCTTCAGATGGAGAAATATGATGCCCTCCTGGCACTCTGTCTGCTCAAGCAACCTATTGTTGAGTCTTTCAGGGTGTTCATCAAACCTGTGAAGATCCTTCAGTGGACTCTTCTTCTAAATACATAACTCAACAGAGTTCTCTTCCTGTTCCTGTCTGCACGTTGTCTCAATGCCCTCCTGGCAGAGTTGTAAAAAACTCCTCAGAGCTTCTGTCTGCTTCTAAACTCACAACAAAGTTCTTCCTCCGTGTACTCCTTGCACCTGCTCAATGCCCTCCTAGCAGATCTTCACAGAACTCCTCAGAGATTCTGTCTGCAACTGTGTTTTCTCATACACAAACTTGCCTCCAAGGTATTCAACAACCTTGAGGTCTTCCTCTGAGTTGTTGATTTCAACTTTTGTGCCCACCTGGCACACCTCTGTCTGACTCCGTAGAGTTCAGAAATGCACCCTCTCTACACAACTATCAGAACCCGCAACGTTCTGTCACACCCTCCTGGTGTGAAGCCTCAAAGACCTCTCAAGCCTGAAACCAAAACAACTCCTACAAATGCATAAACATAACATACATTCACAACATATAAATAACACTCACATACATTCATTCAACACAGAAAATATGCAGGAAAATCTGGTCTGGTTTATATTAATGTAAATGCCTGTTTACAAGGGTGTTCTGAGCACGGACTGTAACAAGGTCTCGGATCTTCTCTTCTGCTCTCTACTCGCAGACTCTCTCATGAGATACAATTACAATGAAATATATTTTACATGAGGGGGCTCTTAGAGCGCTTCCCTCCAACTCACCTACCCTATTCAATTACATTGAAAGGGCTGTCTAGTCTGCAAATCGGATCTAGATCTCAGCCTTACAAACATTAAAGGCCTATCTACTCTACGCCTGTGCAAAGCACGGCCTCACGAATCAACAGCCTAAAACATTTAATTACATTTAATTTCAAATTTTAAATGAGGATTGCGCCTCTCTTCAACACGTGATTTGAATTCGCTAACGTGGCTGTCTGGCTGGATGACGTGGAGAGATGCTCCTGCATCAGATTGGAACTTTCAAAAGTTTGGTATGGATAATCAAGGAAAAAGATGATAATTTTGAGGGATTTGGACAATGTCATAGGACTCAAGAGGTTTGAAGTTTGAGGCATATGTGCCATGTTTCTAGGAAATAAACTCCGAGGAGGCACAAAATGATTAATGAATTCAAAAGGATTAAAAATAATGATAAAACAAAACTATCAAAGGGGAAATTAAGACTTATCAAAATTCTCACAAGTCATGAGCTCAAAGGTAAGGAGAGGTTCAAATAATATATGAAAAATATTATCGATGGATAACTAGGAGCTTATGAGCAAGTGTAGAAGTTTTAAGATATAGTGAGGTTTGACAAACAATTGGATGTAGATCCAAACTAAAACTCATTCAATCAAAGAAAAAACTTCAACTAAGATCAATATCTTAGATACCATAAAATTAAGGAGGGGTCCCCAATTTCTACTTAAGTTATGTAAGAAGACACAAAACTTGGGGAAGTTGTCGCTAGCTCGATAATTGGTGACATAGTAGGTGAAATCATGAATCTATGTAGATCAATTTTTAAAATGACAAAGGCCCTAATGAGGTAACCATTGTCTTCCAGTGAATAATTTTGATTTCAACCATGGGTTCCCACTAGAAATATTCCTTTAGCCCGTTGCATAAGTACCTAGTTCGAATATTGAGTAACCTACCAATCAAAGTTGAAGAGTCAAATTAGTGGAGTTAATTCCTTGACTTCCTTCTAACCTTAGATTCCATACTACCACAAAGTTGTCATAAATCATGAATGTTAAAATTTTTCTTGGTTTGTTTGGTCATGTTCTCCTGGTGTTTCTCCACTTCCAACAAACATCCATAGCCCCAATGGGGTCACCCTATTATCATAGGTATTTCTCCATTGCCAGTGACAATCCATAGCCCCTACAAAGATAGGTACATTTCGCACTATGATTTGAAACTCCTTTCCTAGGCCTTTTACCTTTTTCAAAAATTTTCTTTGAGCAAGAGGTGGAGGGGGGATATTAATAATCCTTTAAAGGAATTAAGGGTGATAAATGTTATTTGAGAGTTGATTAAGTAGCCTAAGGGATAATAAAACACACACACACACACACATATACATATACATAGATACATAGACATATAGATAGATAGATAGATATCCATTTTCATTTGACTTCAAGTACCATGTTGTCATCCGAGGAAGACATCAATCACTATTATGTGAATGGGAAGAACCCTATAGATAAACATTAATCTATTCAATACTTGAACCCTTGATTTGTTCATGGGTTATTCACTTGAAAAAGTTGGTGTTCCTTCATTGTACTAAAAATTCATATGCCCAATGAACGATCCAACCAAACGTTCCATGGGATGGTAGTTTGAACAACTTTCAAGGGGGTTCCATAGTCTCACATAGTTTTGTTTAGATCTTTTGACTGGATTCAAGAGAGCATGGTCATGCGATCTCTTAAAATTCAAGGAGAAAACTAAAATGCAAGATTATTCTAGGTAAATTTAAGTAACAAAACTAAAATGAATAAAATGATCAAAAAATCAAAATGCAAACAACAAATCAAAACTAAATGTAAGTTTCTTAAAATAAAATAAGTTAAAGTAAAACTTCAAATGAAAATTGTAAAATAAAGAGACATAAATCAAATTATGTATAGGATAACTACCTTGAGATAAACTAAGTGAAATATCCATTGATAAAGAGGTCTACTTCCCCTTCTAGATTTTTCAATTTGTATGTGCCTAGGCCAAGATTCTCAACTACTTGCTAAGGACCAAGCCATAGCTGTTGAAATTTAGTATGGTTGCATTTTTCTTGATGCAACTTGTCCCATTTCAAAACCAAATCTTCCACCCAAAAGTCCTTATTTCTAGCGGACTGCTTATATCTATAGATGGACACCACACCTTTTCTTATATTTTTGTCTCTCTTATTCTAACTTCAATAGAATATTGATCTAAATCTAAATGGATAGATACATCTACCCATGTGAAGCGTGGGATAATTGGAGATAGGGAAAGAATGTGTTGGGAGGAAGGTTGGCTTGTCCTCTATACACCAAGAAATAATGGGCCATTCCTAAACCATTTGTTGGAGTGTTTCGATCATCCCACATGGCATTTAACAAAGCAATATGCTAATTCCTTTGATGGTCAACAATAATTTTCTTCATAATATGTATAAGTTTTTCATTGGTGGAATTAGCTACATCATTTCCTTGCAGGTAACATTTATATGAGTACCATAAGTTGATTCCTTTATCTAAATAAAACTAAGTTAAGTTCAAAGAATTCAAATAAGTAGCATTATCAAATATGAGTGTCAATGGAATGTCAAAAATAGTAATCAAATGTTTCTCCAGAAATTGAATTGCCACTACATTGTTGATCTTGATCAATGGTACAAATTCTATCCATCGTGTGAAGTGGTCTGTGTCACTTAGAATGTACTTATGATGCTTGGAAAATATCTAGTTTATCTATCCTATGATGTCCAAGCCCCACTGCTCAAAATTTTATTAAATTGTTATAGGCCACAGTGGGGCAACTTGATTCTTTTCACGTCCTGCACACTTCTAAAACATTTGGCACTTTCAATCATATGCATGTGCATCCCTAAAGATTGTTGGCTAGTAATACCCATCTTTCAAGATATTGTGAGTTTTTGTGTCACTAACGAAGTGTCCTTCGACATGTCCATCATGTATGTTTGTTAGGACATTGCCATTTTCTTATTTATAAAGACATACGAGAGTAACTCCTTCGTATTTTCTGTACAGTAGGATACCATTACCCAGCTAGTATTGAGAAGACTTGAGTATTAATTTTCTCTATTTCTTAGAATTTACATAGTTGAGAGCAATGTCATGTTGCAAATATTGCTTTATCGTATTATACAAGGAATTTGTATCTGCGGGGACATATAAGACTATTAGGAATAAAGAGACATTTTTTTATCTCGACCTTCTTTTGTCGAATCATTTGGGCTTGAAGCTTCAACTACTATCTTGCACATTCCTTGGCCTCTAACAATAGTTGCAGAATTAAATTCTTGTCCATATTCCTAGATGGTTTTCATCCAATTTCCTCATCATTCACTAGGTTTTCTCTACATAAACAATGATCTCACAGTTGAGTGGGGTACAATTACTTGAGTGTGTTTTTCAAGATGTGGGGTCTGAACTATTTAACGACTTAAAAAAAATGAACTCTTACTTGTCAATCATTGGGTAGTTCAACTCAGCTCCCTATAGACCAATGCTCATGAACACAACTAAAAACACATCTCCTTGTTTATATTTCTATGTGAGCATCACTACAATAGAATGGTTCGATGAAAATGTATACAGCAAAAAAGTCCTTGCTAATGTTAGGGTTGTGCAATGCTAGGGCAATAACCATTGCATAATTTATTTTTTTGAAAGATTCCTTATCGATAAGATTCCACTTAAACTATGTGCCATCCTTCTTTATCATTGTCTAAAAATGATTTACAATTTCAACAAATTCAAACTCAAACCTTTGCACAAAATTTATCTCATTGAAGAAATATTGCATTGACTTGTTTATATTGTGCATGGGAATCTACAACACTCTAGGTCAACCAATATTTTATCTTTTGAAATGACGTGTCCTCATAATTTTCCTTACGAAACAAAAAATATGTTTTTCTTTGGGTTGAGGGAAATATATATTTCCAACATCTTTCAAAGATTTGTTTTAGGTGTTGCAAGTGATATGACCTTTTCTTGGATTATACCATGACATTATCAAGATACACCACAAACATTTGACCTATCAAAATTCTAAAGGATATGTCCATGTCTCACTAGAACGTAGCACTTTCATTCACTAGGAAAAAAGGAACCCTTCTATAAGCATATGTTCTCCACTTTGTGCAAAATGTGGTTTTCAACCAAGTTAGAGTTAGGCACTAGAACATGATTAGAAAAACTGTTTAGTAATGAAAACATTGCAGAGCTAGAGATTATTTATAAAATCTACTCCGTTGAAGGAATAAGGTAGTTATATTTATCAAAAAATTTATTTAGATTTCAAAAGTCCATGCATAGTCTGATTCCCCCTAAATTATTTTCATTGGCACTAGATTTTCAACTTGGGAAGAATGATGAACCTTGAATATGTTTTTTGCATCCAACAATGTCTTTAATTCCTTATGAATGAGTGGTTCAAGAGTAGGATTCACCTTGTGTAATTTCTACTGAAATGGTTTTCCATTTTCCTTCAGGGGAATAACATGCTATATTATATTCATATCATAATTCTTCAAGTCTTTGTAGGTACAAGAGACAACATCCTTGTACTGCTTAGAAAAACAAGTCCCCATATTGATATTCATAGGATTTTCTTCAGTGGAAAAATTAATGAGCTCATAGATCATTAAAGAGTTGTTTGTCTTAACATTGATAGGTCTTTTGAATCTACTTTGAATATCAAACATCTTTTCAATCTTTAGGATTCATTTGGATATTGAATTATCTTTGATATTACCCATGCCATATTTACACTTTTGCATGTCTTCTTCATTTTCCTCAATTGCATATTTGAATGTGTCTTCATTAGTAAGGAAATTGATAATCTACTCATCATCATTAAATAAACCCATCTAATTATGTTATCCAAGACAAAGGACCTAAAAGTTAGTTTAATAGAAAAAATCATCATTTAACGAGGAAAACCTAGAAGTGACATTAGCCAAAGTATTAACAATTGTTGTCTTGGAGCAAGGGATAGAAGTAATATTAAATTCATTAAAGTTATTAAATAATATTCCAAACCTTTGAATAATAATTCTTCAAATGAGGTGAAAGACATTACATGGAATTATTTACCTACCTTACGATGATTTTCAAATTACCAAAAATTTTCAAGCATTTTACCTTTAGATCGATATATTTTTTAAGACCTTGAATCAAAGCCTCATACTTGGTTGTGTTGTTGGTGCATTTGAATTCAATTATACAAAAAATTAGGGTTCATTTATTCTATGGATCAACTAGAATGCAACCTACCCCATCTCCTTCCTATGGTTTGGAGACATAAAAAAATAGAGACCAATGTTGGTATCCACGACTATGTTAGAGGAACTGGTTCTAGTCAAATCTACTACAGGACAATCATTATTATCATTTCATGTGTAGTGAAGGAGTTGATACTGTGACTCTAACTCTAAAGGAGATTCTTGTGCTACATAACACCCAAAATTTGTTTCAATAAAATATTTTCCTAGAACATAATGTGTAAAATTGATATGCTCGTTTTGTCCTTCCATCTCTATCATAGTGTGTTTCCTATGTGCCTCTAAGTCAACTCTAATTTTATTTTCTTCTCCTTTACGAGGTAGCCACAAGTGTGACCCTTATGTCGCAAAGTAACCTTTTTATTTTTTGAGACGAATACCTGGTTAATAACAAACCATAAGATTTCAAGATATCAACAACAATAATATCAATACTTTGTTAGACCTTGGGATCTCAAGCTAACTTGATCATATAATTCTTTAGTTCCCTAATGAATTTCATGTCAGACCCATCTAACTGAATTATTTGAGTAGTATGTTTATATGGAATATCATTGATATTTTTGTAAACAGATTAAGGCATCACATTAGATGACACCCTTGAATACACCAAACAATTATGTATGTTATAATTAAAGATTTCAAGGGTTAGGAGGAAAGGATGGGTTTGTGACTTTGAATGTGTGCCTATGCTAGCCGCATTTACTATGAATTTTCATGTTGTTTTAGCTTCCTGTTTATTTTCAGTTCTTTACTTATTTTTGGTATACTTTTTCTTAGTTTCACAATTAGATATGGTTTTCTTTATGAACCCAAAAGAGTCCTGGAGGTTTTTAAAAGCATATCTCTTTGCTGATAAATGATATAGATTTTATATATAGAAACATTGGCTTTAGTTTTCTTCATGAATTCGATAAAATTATATTCCATGGTTTGCAAGGGTGAATTTGTGACTGTGATTTTTTTGGTTTGAGTAGAAGTTTTGGGGTTTCTTGGCTAAGTTGGGACTGGGTATTTTTGGGTTTGAGAAGGTGTGCGGTTCTTTGACTGAACTAATGTTGAGTTCATGGAAGTTTGAGGAGACGCTTTAATTTTCTTAGTCACATTGTTGTTTTTTCTAGGAAGTGAAACATTAGACACATGACCTTTACTCCTAAGATTGTATATTTGGAGACTAACTGAGTGAAATGTAACTCCTCTATAGTCCGTTCATCCTCTATATCATATTCAAGACCAAAAGACTAGTACCATAGAAACATAGTTGATTCGCCAATTTGTTCCTCCTCTTCCATATCCTCTTTGGTCTCATTTCATGGATAGGTTTGTCAACATGTTCTTTTTTCATCTAGAAGTTAGATCAATTACTAGGGTCATGGAATTAATCCACCGAGGGAATGTGTTTTTGGAACAATTATCTTGATGAAAAGTGCAAAAATTGTCCATTCCTACCTCCTCTATATTTAGATTGATTTTTATATATTTTTGGGGATTTGGGGGCATAGTAGTCTTTTTGTGAAATGGACTAAAATTTCTATTTTTGGAAGTCCCCTCACCTAAGTTATTATTTAAGTCAACAACCTCATTTGAAAAATTCTTCACCATATTAATCATACTCTCAAAATTTGTAGAGTCGTTTTCTAAATGTTTGGATGGGGAAAGTGGTTTATTAGTAGAAGTGGAAGTTTTGGCATCCCCAACCCCTAGATTCCCTACTAAAATTGGCATTTCTTTCTCAACCGTATTAGTCATTTCTTCAAATTTTTCTGTAGAGTAGTTTTCCTAGCTCTCTTCACAACCATGGGAATAGATGAATGTAAGATAGAAACAATATATTATTTGATTACAATATCATCATCTAGTTAAGAGTCAATAGGAAATTTATTCAAAATTGTAATGAAATGTTGGTTGAAGTCCTTAAAACATTTTTTTTGTCCATTTTGATAGCTATTAACTCTTTTAACAATGCAATATGAGTCTTTTCTTCACCACATTTATTTATAAATACTTTTCCAAAATCACTCCATTTTGTGATGGATCCTATAGGTAAGTTTAATTACCAAGTAAATGCTTTTTTTTAGAAGTATATGGGAAGAGTTAGTAGACTACATCTTCATGCTCTACATTCATTAGTTAGACAACTAGATAAAATTTCTTTATATGGTATTCTAGATTGCATGACTTTTAGAGGTCAAATTTCAAAAGAATTATTTCTAGGAGTTGAAGTTGCCCCACTAGACTCAAAGCACCTTGGGATATCCACGTGGAAACCTAAGGTAGGTTAACTCCAACCATTTGGTAAGAAAGTAATTGCAAAAATATTTCATATGCTAACTTATTAATTTGATCTTTAGGGGTTGCAAAACATGAAGAGTGAGGTGAAGTTGGGGGTGATAGTGGAATATGGTTCAAAGGATAGGGGATATCATCAAGAGAAATTTCTATTAGATCCTCTATAGTATTGAACAAAATGTTTTCTATAGTTTAAATGATGTTCTTACAGGTTAGTTGTCTCCTAGTAAATAAGGGGATGATAGAAAATTGTAATATACCCAGTACCTTCTATCCACTATTGAGGATACAAGGTACTTCCTAAAACAAAAAGTTTCATTAATCGTCTTTCTTTGATACCATTATGTAATATACCCAACCTTTTAATTTGGCTAAAATCCAAAATTTTAAAGATCTGATACCATAGTTTCTGCATAGATCTATTATGAATTTATTAATGCATGCAAACATGACAATGCAGGATCATGTAGAAATAATTAATTAATCATAGTTACATATGCAAACATATACATGTAAACAAAACACCATCCGATTAATAACATAAATAATATTAAAGTCAACTTAATCATGACTAAACCATAACACTTATCTTTATAGGAATTAAACACCAGTTGGCTACAAATGAAGGATGTTCCCCCAACCATAGGCTTTTTGTTCCTCAAAATATTTTGTACGAGGCCACCCCCAAGATAAGGCTATGAGTCCACAAGTACAAAAGCACATATGGATAGAGTCTAATCCTCTCACACAACCAAACCTCCTAGCATTTCATAATATGTTAACTCCTACAACTATCCCAATCCACCAGTTCTATTTCCCCTTATCTAACACATAGTCCCTCAATATATCCCACTTCTTTTCTGGGATCTAGCACATATTAGTTAGGAAATATCACTACTCGAGACTTAATTAATTCCCAGTTGTCACTACTTTACCTTAATGGCAAAGATTTTCCATACACACATTCATAATTATTCATAATTTCATGGAATTCATTTCCCATAATTTCATTATAGTCATAGGATGGAAACTTAGTCTCTAAGACAAGTTTCTCCGAAAGAATGATTGGCAGTTCCCTTGCATAACCAAGATTCATGAATTATAATTGCATGCTAATTATAATTAACCATGCGTGTTGAATGGAAATTCACCTAGATATAGGCCAATAAAAGATAGTAGGATAGATAACAAACCTCTTTCACCTAGATCTAATCACACAATTACATAAGGAAATGGCAGAAGGAAGAATAAACTTATAACAATTCCAATGGTTGTCGAATGTATCCATTGAATTCTTCTAGATCCATCTCCAAAGATGTTTCTCTACATGGTTACGTGCACAACAATTAGATAATAACCACCTTCCTCATGTCCTTATAACATCACACATGAAATATTACATGAAAAATGCTCTAATCTAATAGTTCAAGCCTATTTAGATCAACAAAATCCAATTCAACATTCATAATAAATCCATGAACATATACATTTTTGTGGTAGGCAGGGGGGCTGGGGGGAGAAGAGTGTGGATCTATATTAAATGCCATATATTTATAGCAATAGATGATATAACTTTAGATCTATCATTGTACTCCTAGCTCCAAGACTTGGAACCCTTCTCCTTAGCCACAATCACACCATGTTGAACAAGCATGACCTAGCACTGTATCATAGTAAGAAATAAAATCTAGCTCACCTAGGCCCCAGTCACACAAATAACATAGTTACTGACTTAACAAGAAATGTGACCTCAAAATGAGAACTTTGGCCTAGAAAACCCATATTTTTGGGTCAAAAACACCAAAATCAGTCCTCGTTTCAAAAAGTGGCACTACCAATAACACCCCTTTTTTAAGAGGCGGTGG
>JZKD02S0473815.1:217418-227994 GCA_000966675.3 Picea glauca
ATTGAAAGAATAATTAAGTGGAGGCATGATATGAACCCAAGGTTTGAAATCTATCACCCTAGCGACAAAGTGCAATAGGAAAAAATTTGGAAGCATGCAACATCGTAGAGGACACAAACTTTGAAAGTTATCAAACGTAGCGCAATTCAAAAAAGTTTGGTAACTACCATTAGTGTTGAGAATAAAGGATTATCACTAGTTGTTATGTATGAAAATTTATCAAATAATATAATTTCCATGGAAAGGTTGAGTTATATAAAAACATAGAGGAGTTAAAGCAATGATATAATCACCAAAGGCAAAGGTAAATGGAAGAATTTCCACATAGGGTTTTTTCCATTTTCTATCATTGTGTGAGTTGAACACTAGCCATTTTTCAAAGTTTGACCATTGAAAAGGGAAACTACCACCACACCACCAATCACTTCATCCATTCACCGATATTTGTATTGTTTAGCTAGGTAGGGCTTCTAGTTTTCATTTTTTCCGAATTCAAATAACCTTTTTTCCATCCCTAGGTTTAGTTACCTCATTTTATTTGATGGGTTTGGTCTGCCTTCATTTTTTCCCAAATTGAAATAAGGATAAAAATGAATTATCTTGCCACTTTTAGAATAATCATGTCCCAAATGATGCTCCAGTGCTCGCTTTATTCAATGCTCGATTCCATCAACCCTTCCACATGTATGAAAGGAGTTAGAAGCCAACATTTTTTTCAAATTTGCCTCAATTCTCAACCATAACCAAGTTTTATCACAATAATTATAACATATTTGGAACATATTTGGCCAACCCGTCCCATCACCATGTCAAATATCCACTAGAAATGGAAAATATGAGCCTCATTTTATTACATACAATCGATGTTCGGTATGCAATAATAGTTTCACAATTTCCCCCCATATTTCTTGCCAAATCTGTTGGAAAAATAGGATTGCGGAGCAATAAAATAAGACAAATGCAAAAATAAAACTAGAAGATACACAATACAATAGAGACACAGATATATGTGGTTCACCCAGTGTGTGCTACATCCACCAAAGAAATCACCAGGTCCTTCCTTTATTATTATCCAACAAATGAAGGGATACAACCTACAACACACCCTATGTAACTTTCTCTTCTTTCTCTCATAGCCTCCTCTCTCATAATACAATATTTACAATGATATTGTAACGAACCCATCATTACGACTACAAGCGAAGAAAAAAGTGAAAATGTTTTTTTGTGTTTAGGAAGGAAGGCAACGACGACAACAGTTGAACCACACAACCTGGCGATGAACGCATGCACGTCGATCAGGAAACAGACCACAACGACTCAACGCACTAGCACAACGAGCAACGGGGTGAAACATGCATTGATCAAAAATAGAAAAGAATAACCTCCCCAAAAAAACATGACAACGCCCACAAGCTAAAGGGAAACATCCACAATCCTGACACAATGGTCCTAACGCCCAGTCACTAGAACCTTTATGGCACGTAGAACCCAACACATGAAACCGTTACAACTCAAGAACCAACAAGAACATACAACGATCAACCACACCCACAACGGGAAGCACAGACTCTAGCCAAGTTATCCTTTGCCTCTATCCAATAGGGCATGCCATGATCCCCTCATCAGGAATCATACCATCCCCTAGTGATAGGCGCGACAATAACCATGGCGCAACATAACCTATCTGGACCAAGGACTCTAGATGAATCCAACGCGCTAGGAGTCGGGTTACTGACAAGAAAACTACTAATCCAAACATGCGATCGATAGGTCAATGAGACGGTTATGGCATTCATACAACACAATAATTTCTTCCGCAAAAAAAACAATTGGTCGATGAAATGATTATTAGGAAAACAAGATCGTTCCAGCTATAATCCAAATCCCATTTTTGATAAATATATATCGCCTTGCTTAGAACTAAAACCACTATCTTGTAGAACTGAAACTATAATAATTTGTTGTCTTAAATCGCTAAATAAAACTAAACCAGGTTTCTATCTTATCAAATTTCTATCATTAAAACTAAAATTGTATGCCAAAGGTTTTGGTGCAACTGAACACCAAATTATTCACATAAAAGAATAATTTGTTTTAATAAAAAGTTGTACATCGCAATGCTACCAATGTTGTTCAATAATAAAGGTAACAACAATATACATAATAAAGGTAACAACAATATAAATAATAAGGGTAACAACAATAAAAATACAATAGTAACGTAACAGTTGCTATACAAGAGTATGATGGTGTTGTGCAACAAAATTCGTCATCTAGTAATGGTTTGTTGTCAACTAAGTCGATACGTTGTCTATGAAATCACTCTCTAGTAACTAAGTCTCTGTCTACTTTAATTCATAACACCCTTGTCTGTCAGTTTAGTAACGCACGGTTAAAAGTAATGTTGGCTATCAAATAGTATCTTTTTCTATCTAGTTTTTTCCTGGGGTCTATTGAACAGGATCACTGTCTCGAGTTGTCTAATAAATGCACAATAATGTTGTAATAAGTTGTCATAAAAGATTTCACGGGGTTCCCATATATATAATTTCATTACTAAAAATCAATAAAACCATAACTAACATATTGTGCAAAATAATAGAGGTGACAATGAAACTCTCACATGTGTAACTCTGCCCAATGACTTGGGAAGGATCGATTAACCAACGTGTCATCACACGTGGACATCCACTGGAATTTATCACCAAAAAAAACACAACCTATACATATGGAATTTACCAGGCTAGAAATTATCAAACTAAAAACACAACGCAACATATCGTTATCATCTCTGCTGGGAATATCAAACTTAACCACAGACATAAATATAGCGTTATCATTCTCTGTTGGGGAATCAAAACTAAAAATGCAGAAATATTTATATAGCGTTTTTCACTCTGTTGGGATATCAATAAAAACGCAGACATAGATATATATCGTTTTTCACTCTACTAGGATATCAAACAAAAACGCAGACATAGATATATATTGTTTTTCACTCTGCTGGGATATGGAAACTTAAGGAACGCAGACACAAATATATATATATATATATATATCAATGAGTATCTCGATGTCCTTCAATGTATTTCGCAGTCAAGTCTAAAATCGTTGTCCACCGTAAACCAAGTAAAAATTTGTTGTTTCAACTGATATTAGTTTTCTATCGTACATGAATTTTTTGCCCTTTAACTGTAATTGTTGTATTTTAAATAAAAATCATTGTCAAGCAAATAGCATATATACAATCGTTGGTAATGTTAGAGTAAAAATAATAACTCAGACATTCGATAACTGTCAAAATCGAAGAGTTTAATATCGCTACTCGCTGGGAAACATAATTACACAAACGTAGAGGAAATAAAATTGTGGTTGAATGCGTAAAAATGGAAGGTAAATTCTCCATTAGAATAACGAGTTGTAGAGGAAGAACGCAAGACGGATGTATGAAAAACGCAGGGCAAAATTTGCTAGGGAGTGCAATAAACGTGAAGTTAAATTATCCAGGAATAAATTAAAAACGCAGAGTTAAAAAAAAATTGTGGATGAGTGTATTGAAATGCAGAGAAAATTTTCCATCAGATAACATCAAACGCAGAGTTAAGTTGCCAGGAATGTAATACAATGCAGAGAAAATGAAGGAGTTGTGGTGCCAACCATGAATATAATTTGTTGAGGGTAAGGTGCCAAGAAGAGTGGGTTGAATTCTAGGTAAGTAAGGGTGAAAACGCAGAGATTACTAAACACAGTTTTCAGATGCAGAGAACATTTAGGATGCAGAGGTGATATAACATGCAGAGACCATTGCAAAGGTGGAGATCAAAACATCGAGATAAGAAGGGTAACTAACTGGGAAAAAACATCATTCACTCATCATCCACGCATAGAAAAGTAGGGTATTAGGATCTATAGGTCTATTAACACCGAAGTGACAACCATCAATCTGGCTCTCGGATGACTGCTCAAGAATGAACTTATGATCTGGGGATGAGGACGAAGGATAAAGAATAAACTCTTCACAATAAATCAATAAAACCAACCGGGCAGTCACAACATTCAGGGATCGAATGCCAAGGGAATCAATTCAAGAAACGAGCATAAATCTATGGTGTAATTAAGTTCTCGATCAAAATGATAAGGAAAACACTTTCTTTACACAATTAAAAGTACAGAAATGAAGGCGCAAGATCAATATAAATCTATCATTCAAAATAAAATCATGCATATCGTAGCCCAAGGTGACATCTCTGAGTCGTTGTCCCGCGCGCTCCATGCAGCTCCCGTTTGTCGAACGATGAGACTTCGCCGGTACCTCCCAGCCAACTCTAGTGGTACCTTCTTCCCCCTTAGCCCCTCTAGCCGCAAAGGGGCCATGCACACTAAACCAGAGAACAACTAGTTCCCAGCTCGCCTCGCAAGGTCGAGCTACCACTCCTCACCAAGTTGGGTATCCCAACTCCCGCAAGAAAATTCAGTCAAGTCAAAAATTCTGCAGCGTAACGTTACACATAAAGGAAGAGATCCATACTCCTCCTCCTTCATCCTTTATATAGAGTTTCTAAGTGATTTATTTCCCAAATTCCCATTTAATTTAATTTTTGATAAATTAATTCAGAAAAATCCTCCCTCATACACATGTCACCCATCCCCTTAGTTGCACCAGAAAATAATTTCATTAATTATTTATTTACTCCTATTTCCCTCACCCACCTAAAATCATTCCTAGAATCACTCCTAGGTGTCCCCATATTCCCTTACACATTTTAATGACTTATGCCATTACTAAATTCCTAGTTGAGTTCAATTTAGAAAGTTCTTAAAGGAAAGATTCCTTACTAAGTTAGTCACTCTTCTTTCTCCTCATGTTTCCCTTTTTCTTTATGTTTCCCCCTTTTTCCCTTAGTTTTCTAATTCCTTTTAAGTTTCCCTTTTTATCTAAAACTCAAATTAGCAACTGTAGAAAATTACCTTTTACCCCTCTTTCCTTTTAATTAATAATTTTTAATTAGCATATGTAGAATAAAAATCAATTCCCTTTTAAAATTTTAATCCCTCAATATAATTTGATTTTAATAAATTAACTGAATTAATTACCCCCTTCTCGTCACATGTTTAATGATGATTATTATTATTTTTTATTTTTATCTTTTTACCACTAGTATCACTTAGACCTAGATTTTATTTGCTTAGGCTAGGCGACATTTTATTAGAGAAAATGTTTTTAAATATTTCTTATCACATTATTCGTTCTAAGGCCATCTAGGTTTATTCACTTTTTAGTTAACAACGCGACGTGCCCTTCAGGATGCACTAGGTGCTCCAAGGGAGCCACTCGCCTCATTATGCTTCCCTTGCACGATGTGCCCTTCAGGATGCACTACGTGCTCCAAGGGTGCCACTCACCTCTTGACTGAATTGGTAGACATCAAAAACCCCTGGAGTCAATGCTCCGTCAGGTGATCTTGTGGGAGACTAAGGGCCTCTAAGGAATAAGGCCCCTGCCTTATTGCGTGCCCCATAGAATCATCATGAGTGACTATCACAGTCTGCCCTCATGGCATCGTGGGTATTCTCGAACTAGGTGATCGTTAACCTACATTTCAAGCCACGGAAGGAGTTCTAGTAGGTTGTATCAAGGTTGTTATCCACACCTCTCTCTCAACGTCTTTGGTAGTCGTGCGTGACCCCTCTACTCCACATGTCAGTCCGGTCGGCAAGCTATCGTCAGCCTGCATCATCAACGAATCATGTCAGAAATAAAATCCATAATCATTAAATCTAATCATATGCACATATGTCATATCAACAATAATAAAACCCAATAGTCCACTCCCTTACTTGATCCGGAGTCCAAGTGGTTTCATCGATGCCTCTGCATCCTCGAGGCACAAATTCTTGCACACTCAGGAGAACCTAGCCAATAGCACATGTCTATATCAATACAGCAAAATAACATGTCATCATATCCATAATGCCTCATAATCATAATCAAACGCCCAATAGTATAATAATCTGGATCACTTGCAAGCAAGTGTCCTCAAAAAATAAGTTCGCTCAGTGTGCGCAAGAGCGGGATGTTACATACACCCCCTCTTGGTCTAAACTGTGTCTTGAAGTTTCACTGTATATAAGTTCTGAAACAATGTGTATCACAGTGTCATAAGTCTATCTATCAAACAAAAATGAAAACTATTGACGCATATCATATGCATCCTCCCAGGTCGTCGAGTTCAGACTATAGTTGTCCCACTGGACCTTGACCTGATCTATTGTTCAATGCCATAGCTGTTGAATGTGATGAACCAGGATGCGAATCGACTGAGCCATGAGTGCCCCCTCATCTGATACCTACAAGGAACTCATGGCAATAACATGTGTAGGATCACTAATATAATGTCTCAAAACATATACATGAAAAACATCGTGCATACGCCTCAAAGAATCAGGCAAGGCTAGTCGATAGGCCACGGGCCCCTTTCTCTCCACAATCTCGAAAGGTCCCACGAACCTAGGAAATATTTTATCTCCCTTTCCAAACTTGATCAAACTCTTATGCGGTTTTACCCGTAAGAAGACTCGATCACCAACTTCATAACTATGGTCGACATGGTGCACATCGGCATAACTCTTTTGTCGATCTTGCACTTCTTTGATCCTTTGTCTTATTGTTTTCATTTGATCTTCCATTTCTTGGATCTCTTATAGTCCCACCAGGACCCTATCCTCAAGCCGATCCCAACTCAAAGGCATCTAACACGGTCACCCATAAAGAAACTCAAAAGGCGCCATCTTAATGGTGATTTGGTAACTGTTGTTATAGGTGAATTCTACCAGTGGCAAAAATTCCTCCCAACGCTTCTATTGGTCCATCACATACATGTGCAACATGTCTTCCAAGACTTGGTTTTTTCATTCGATCTGCATGCCTGTCTTCGGGTGATACGCAATACTAAAGTTAAGTTGGGTCCCCAAGGCCTCTTGGAAACTAGTCCAAAATCGTCCAATAAACATCGATCCTCGATCAGATATAATCCTCTTAGGTACACCATGCAACTTCACAATCTCACTAATGAAAACTCTAGCTATGTTAGGTGCCTGATACGTCGTACACATAGGAATAAAATGATCACTCTTCGTGAGAGTGTCAACTATCACGAAAATCAAATCGTGTCTCCTTATCGTCCGTGGAAATCCAACAATGAAATCCATCGAAATAACCTCCCATTTTGATTATGGAATAGCGTGTGGTTGTAGTAATCCTGTTGGATGTCTATGTTCAGCCTTTACCCTCTAACATTCTAGAAATCTGGACACATAGTTGACTATGTCTCCCTTCATTGCTTTCCATAAGAATAAGGGTTTAAGTTATGCCCTCATCTTCGTGACTCCTGGATGAGCCATGTACACTGCTCTGTGAGCCTCATTTAGGATCAAACTCCTCAACTCCTCATTCGGTGGTACGTAAATCCATTTTTTAAGCCTCAATAATCCATCTTCGTCAAACATAAATCTTTCAAATCTTGGTACCATCATTGTGTTTTGTCCGATAAAATCCTTGACCTCTTTGTACCAGTCATCGTTGCATTGTAAAGTTAGAATATTTTCACTTAGATTCATCTAAAGTGGAAACACCGAAAAGATGTGTGGTCTCTGACTCAATGCATCTGCCACTCAGTTCCCTGTTACTTTTATGTAAGTAATCTCGAAGTCATACTCGCTAAGAAATTTCGACCAATGTTGTTGTCGTGCATTCAGGTCACTTTGCGTAAAGATGTGTTGTAGTCCACAGTGGTCCATTTTTAGTTCAAATTTTCATCCAATAGGGTAGTGTCTCCAAAACTTCAAGGCATATACAATGGCTAATAACTCCAAATCATGCGTCACATAGTTCTCCTCATGCCTTCTCAATTTCCTCGAGATGTAAGTGAAAACTCGACCGTCTTGCATCAAGACTCTGCCTGAGACTTCCTTGGATGCATCAGTGCATACCAAGAAGTTTGTGTCCATGTCAGGGACCTTTAGTATTGGTGTTGTTTTCAACAGCTCCTTGAGCCTCCAAAATGCTTCTGTGCATTTCTTTGTCCAAACAAACTTCTTGTTCTTCTTTTGCAATTCCATGATCAGATTTGCTATCTTCAAAAATCCCTCGACGAACCGTCGATAGTATCTTGCTAAACCCATGAAGCTATGCACTTATAGGACATTCGTCGGCGTAGGCCATTCCATAATAGCCTCGACCTTTTTTGGATTCACGACGATAGCTTCACCGGAGATGACATGCCCTAAGTAGTGAATCTTCGATTGATAAAATGAGCATTTGGAAAACTTCCCATACAATTTTTGATCTCGCAAACACTGTAGTACTCGTCATGCTCCTTCGTCGTCCGAGAGTAAATTAAAATATCATCAATGAATACTTGGACGAACTTGTCCAAGTACTCATGGAACACCCCATTCATCAAACTCATAAATAACCCTAGGGCGTTTTTCAGTCCAAACAGTAAAACTGTAAACTTGTAATGTCCAAAACTCATCTTAAAGGTGGTCTTAGGGACGTCATCCTCCTTGATCCGTAACTGGTGATACCTTGATCGCAAATCAATTTTTGAAAACATCATCACACCCTTCATCTGATTGAACAGATCATCAATCCTCGGAAACAGATATTGATTCTTGATTGTTGCCTTGTGCAACTGACGGTATTCAATGCAGAGTCTCCATGACCCATCCTTATTTCGTATGAAAATAATAGGCGCACCCCATGGTGACACACTTGGACATATAAGTCCCAGGTCCAACAGCTCCTTCAGTTACATTCTCAACTCTTGTAACTCTGGGGTTGACATACGATAAAGCATTCTTGCTATTGGTTCAGTCCCCAGTTTTAGGTCTATGGTAAATTCCAATTCCCTCCCCAGTGGCATCCCAAGTAACTCTTTCGAGAAGACATCCGCAAACTCTCTCACCACAAGAAGTTGTTCTATACCTTCCGCTACTCCCTTCTCATTTAACGCAAGGATCGCATAAATCTTATATCACTTGCACATGTTCTTCCGTAACTGCAAGGAAGAGATAAACCTCAAGGAAACTCCCTGGTTCCGACCTACAATCATGTGTCTCTGTCCCTCATCATCTACCAAGCTCAACCATTTCATTTTATAGTTGAGTATCTCCTCATGCGATTCCAACCAGTCCATACCAATCATGACATCATAAGATCCTAAGATTGTGACGTACAAGTTGGCCCTAGTGACAAAATCTCCCAGGTTAAGGGTACAACCCGTAACCTTTCCTCCAACCTTTTGTTTAGCTCCCGAAGCCATCTCTACAAAGCTAAACTCATCCTGTTCGACTGTCTTTACCTTAATCCTTTTTAGCGCTACACCAAAAATGAAACTCTCAGTAGTACCAAGATCTATCAAAATACTAAGGGTCTGGTTAGCGATGGTACCTGACGTCTCGAGCAGATTCGACTGGTGCTCTTCCTGGCAGTTATTCACCTCTGCATGAATCTGATGGGCCTTGCCCAAATATCCCACGGTAGTGGGTCTGGTTGATGCAGATTCTCTAGTCCTCTCCACTGGGCAGTCGCGCTAGTAGTGTGGCTCCCCACAAGTCCAACACCCCTTCTTCAGTCCAGTAATCCTGGTACCCGAAGTAGAATTTGATGGCCCACCGGCCTAGAATCCTAGTCTATTCTGCTGAACAGGCCTAAATTGTTGTTGTTTCGGTCGAAGTTCCTACTGATGTTGTGGTCCCCGGTAAGGAGACTGTTGTTGAGGCACTGGTCACGGAGGTGTAGTGAAAGTGAATCCTCTATGGAAGCCAGGATATCCTGGGGTCTGTCTAGCTAGTGTCTGATGTTGTTTTGCACCAAATTTCGTCTTCCCTGCTGGTCTCGCTGGAGTCTTTCTCTGACCCCTGCTCATAAGCTCCTCCTCTATTATGAGGGTCTTCTAGATGACATCATGCAAGGTCTAAGGCATCATAATCCTAACCTTTGCATGTATGCTGACATTAAGGCCAAACAAGAACCTGTTGACCTTCAGTTTCTTAGTATTAAGGTGCGGAGCATACCGAAGCAACTCCATAAAATAGGCCTTGTACGACCACCCTTTCATAAGGCATTGAATTCATTGAGCTAACACTCAATGAATTCCTTTGATAGGTACCTCTCTAGGAACCATTCCTCGAACAATTCCCATGACATGTCTTTGATGGCCATGTTCAGTTGCGGCAAGAATGTCTTCCACCATAGAAGAGCGCTCCCCTTCTACTAAAATACTGCCATGTAGACCTTCATGTTGGAGGTATAGTCACGAAGTTCAAAGCACATCACCATATTCTCCAACCATGCCTCAATGTTTGCATCGTCCGGGGCACCAAAGAACTCGAGAAATTTGACCTTTTTGAGTTTGCGGTGAATGCTACCAGTACCAGCCGGAGCGCGTGGTGGACCCTCAGTGTTAAGGTCCTAACCCGCACATGGGTAGATTAATGTATTCGGATGTAATAAAGGTCAATATTAATAAGACCTTTCAATAAAAGAGAATTAGGCGGATGTAAGAAGACC
>JZKD02S0473815.1:237170-252654 GCA_000966675.3 Picea glauca
ACCCCTCTTTCCTTTTAATTAATAATTTTTAATTAGCATATGTAGAATAACAATCAATTCCCTTTTAAAATTTTAATCCCTCAATATAATTTGATTTTAATAAATTAATTGAATTACTTACCCACTTCTCGTCACATGTTAATTATTATTATTATTATTATTATTATTATTATTACCACAAGTATCACTTAGACCTAGATTTTATTTGCCTAGGTTGGGTGACATTTTATTAGGGAAAATGTTTTTAAATATTTCTTATCACATTATTCGTTCTAAGGCCATCTAGGTTTATTCACTTATTAGTTAACAATGCGACGTGTCCTTCAGGACACACTAGGTGCTCAAAGGGAGCCACTCACCCCATTTTGTTTCCCTTGTGTGATGGTCCCTTCAAGACGCACTATGTGCTCCAAGGGTGCCACCCGCCTCTTGACTGACTTGGTAGACATTAAAAATCCCTGGAGTCAATACTCCGTCAGGTGATCTTTTGGGATACTAAGGACCTCTAAGGAATAAGTCCTCTGCCTTATTGCATGCCCCTTAGAATCATCGTGAGTGACTGTCGCAGTCTGCCCTCATGGCATCGTGGGTCTTCTCGAACTAGGTAATCGTTAACCTACAGTTCGAGCCACGGCGGGAGTGCTAGTAGGTTGTGGCAGGACTGTTGTACACACCTCTCCCTCAACGTCTTTGGTAGTCATGTGTGACCCCCCTACTCCACATGTGAGTCTAGTCAACAAGCTATCATCAACCTACATCATTAACGAATCATGTCAGAAAAAAAATCCATAATCATAACATCTAATCATATGCACATATGTCATATCAAAAATAATAAAACCCAATAGTCCACTCCCTGACTCGATCCGGAGTCCAAGGGGTTTCATCGATGCCTCTGTATCCTTGAGGTCCAAAGTCTTGTACACTTAGGAGAACCTAGTCAATAGCACCTATCTATATTAATATAGAAAAATAACATGTCATCATATCCATAATGCCTCATAATCATAATCAAATGCCCAATAGTATAATAATTTGGATCGCTTCCAAGCAAGTGTCCTCAAAGAATAAGTTCGCTCAGTACGCGCAAGAGCAAGATGTTACAGATACATAGCTGCAATACATTTCCCTCATAAAATAGGGTTTCCTTCTAGGGAAAAAACCTTAACATAACTTTTGTCGTTAGATCTGCGACATTATAATGAACGGTACAAATTTACTATGAAATTACAATATACATTTACAAGGAAATTTTTCCTTCGAGTTCTTCGCCCCGGAACCCCTGCTTTCCCTCAGACCCCTCAAGGGGGGGAATCCCCTTGCAACCCCCCCATGTGGATGGGTGTACAGTCATGGGGTATAAACACGGCTGAAAACAAATACCTCTAAATCAGGAAGATAATCAGGCTCCACAACCAATAATCTCCCACTTGGAGACTGATCACAACAATTCCACCCCTGTTGTACTTGTTGGAAAATGATCCACCTCGGACCTATAAAATTTATCATCTTCACTTTCATGCTTGAAGGCCAACTGAAACTGAGCAGGAACTCAGTTTCTCCCTAGTTACTCCCTTTGTTAACATGTCTAGAGGTTTTTGTCTAGTATGTATCTTTTCCAACTTCAAATGTCCATCTTCCAAGACATATCATATCAAATGGTACATGAGTTGTATATTCTTAGTATTTGAATGGAAGGTTGAGTTATTTGCAAGATGAATGGCACTCTCACTATCATAGTACAACCTGCTATTCTCCTGCTTCTTTCCCAATTCTTCCATAAACCTCTATAACCAAATAACTTATTTACTAGTCTTTGTAGCAACAACATACTCTACTTCTATTGTTGAAAGTGCAAGAACCTTTTGTAGTTTTGAAATCCAACTTACTGTTGTTCCACCTACAATAAAAACATACCATGTGGTGCTCCTCCTACTATATTTATCAAATGTTATATCTGAATCATCATATCCTTGTAGAACAATGTTTGAACCCCCAAAACTTAATGGATGAGTAGTAGTAGCTCTCAAATACCTGAGAATCCACTTTACTTCCTCCCAATATTCTTTACCTGTATTTTTCATATGCATTCTCATAACTCCCACTGCATGTGCAATATCTGGTCTTGTGCAAACCATCACATACATCAAGCTGCCAACTGTTGATGAATAAGGGACCCTGGACATGTATTATATCTCCTCCTATGTCTTGGGACACATTTCTTTGGTTAATTTGAAATTTTTGGCCAAAGGTGTACTAACTAGTTTTCCATTTTGCATTCTAAACCTCTCCAACACCTTCTCTATGTACTCACCTTGAGACAATGTCAATTTGCAATTTTTCCTGTCTTTTTTTATTTTCATACCAAGGATTTTCTTTGTAGAACCCAAATCCTTCATCAAAAATGAATTATCTAATTTCTTCTTGAGCACATTTATTTATTTCATGTTAGACCCTACAACAAGCATGTCATCTACATACAATAGCAAGATAATATAGCTTCCATTTTCTAGCCTTTTAAAATAAACACAGTGATCAGAACGACATCTACTATAACCTTATTCCGATATAAACGTGTCAAATTTCAAATACCACTGCCTTGGATCTTGCTTTATGCCATACAAGATCTTATTCAACCTGCATACCAAATTTTCCATCCCTTTGAACTCATACCCCTACAGTTGTTGCATATAAATCTCTTCCTCCAAATATCCATGGAGAAAAGTTGTTTTTACATCTAACTATTCAAGATGCAAATATTCTATTGCCACAAGACTTAAAATAGTCCTATTTGAATTCATCTTAACAACAAGAGAAAATATTTCATCAAAATCTATACATTTCTTTTGTTCAAACCCCTTTACAACAAGTATAGCCTTGTACCATTTTTTTCCTCCATCTTATTCCTTCAACTTGTAAACTCATTTATTTTGCAACGCTCTTTTTCCTGCAAGAAACTGAACCAAGTCCCAAGTCTGGTTATTTACCAAGGAGTTTGTTTCCTCTTTCATTCCTTTCTCCCACTTCTTTTTAGTGTCTACTTCCATTGCCTCTTCATAACATTCGAGTTCACCAGAATCAGTCAACAATAAATAATACAATGAAGGAGAGTATTGTTCAAAGGGCCTACTTAACCTGGTAGATATTCTAACAACACTTGTAGGAGATTGAGGTACATGCTACTCATGTTGTTGTACATTTTGATTTTCTAGTACCTTTGGAATTTCTTTTTCAATGATCTCATCAAGAACTGTGTATTTTGGTTTTTCTTTTTCATGTTTCTTTCCCTGCAACTAATCTTTGTACATGACCTTTTCATTGAATATGGCATATCTACTCCTAATTATTTTTTGATTTTCATAATCCCATAAGCGATAACCAAAATAATTAACACGATATCCAATAAAGGTACACTTCTTGGATGTTTCCTCAAGCTTTGTTCTATTTTCTTTATCAATATGGATAAATGTTTCACAACCGAAAGTCTTCAAAAAAGAATAGTTTACCTTTTTACCTATCTATGTCTCCTCTATAATTCCACCATCCAAAGAGATTGAAGGTCCTATGTTTATTAAGTAAACAATAGTATTTACAACATCTTCCCAAAACTATAAGGGAAACCCAGCATGCAATCTCATACTCCATGCACACACCATGATTGTAATGTTCATCCTTTCTGACACACCATTTTCTTGTGGTGTTCCTGGAATTTTTTTCTCTCTACGAATCCCATGGTATGAACAGTAATCATAAAACTCCTTGATGCAATATTCATCGACATTGTCTGATCTGAGACACTTCAACCTTTTTCCTGTCTCATTCTTAAACAAATATTTCCATTTCTTAAAAGTATCAAAAACATCATATTTTTGTCGAATGTAATAAACCCAAGTTTTTATATTTGCATCATCAATAAAAGTAACATAATAATGAGAGCCACTAAGAGATGATACCTGANGGACTGTTGTACACACCTCTCCCTCAACATCTCTGGTAGTCATGCATGACCCCCCTACTCCACATGTGAGTCTGGTCGGCAAGCTATCGTCAACCTACATCATCAACGAATCATGTCAAAAAAAAAATCCATAATCATAACATCTAATCATATGCACATATGTCATATCAAAAATAATAAAACCCAATAGTCCCTCCCTGACTCGATCCGGAGTCTAAGGGGTTTCATCAATGCCTCTGCATCCTTGAGGTCCAAAGTCTTGTACACTCAGGAGAACCTAGTCAATAGCACCTGTCTATATCAATATAGAAAAATAACATGTCATCATATCCATAATGCCTCATAATCATAATCAAATTCCCAATAGTATAATAATTTGGATCGTTTGCAAGCAAGTGTCCTCAAAGAATAAGTTCGCTCAGTACACGCAAGAGTAGGATCTTATAGATCCATAGCTGCAATACATTTCCCTCATAAAATAGGGTTTCCTTCTAGGGAAAAACCCCTAACATAACTTTTGTCGTTAGATCTGCGACATTATAATGAACGGTCCAAATTTACTATGAAATTACAATATACATTTACAAGGAAATTTTGCCTTCGAGTTCTTCGCCCCCGAACCCCTGCTTTCCCTCGGACCCCTCAAGGGGGGGAATCCCCTTGCAACCCCCCCATGTGGATGGGTGTACAGTATTCATGGGGTATAAACATGGCTTAAAACAAATACCTCTAAATCAGGAAGATAATCAGGCTCCACAACCAACAATCTCCCACTTGGAGACTGATCACAACAATTCCACCCCTATTGTACTTGTTGGAAAATGATCCACCTTGGACCTATAAAATTTATCATCTTCACTTTCATGCTTGAAGGCCAACTGAAACTGAGCAGGAACTCAGTTTCTCCCTAGTTACTCCCTTTGTTAACATGTCTAGAGGATTTTGGCTAGTATGTATCTTTTCCAACTTCAAATGTCCATCTTCCATGACATATCATATCAAATGGTCACTGAGTTGTATATTCTTAGTATTTGAATGGAAGGTTGAGTTATTTGCAAGATGAATGGCACTCTCACTATCATAGTACAACCTGTTATTCTCCTGCTTCTTTCCCAATTCTTCCATAAACCTTTGTAACCAAATAACTTATTTACTAGCCTTTGTAGCAACAACATACTCTACTTCTATTGTTGAAAGTGCAAGAAACTTTTGTAGTTTTGAAATCCAACTTATTGTTGTTCCACTTACAGTAAAAACATACCATGTGGTGCTCCTCCTGCTATCTTTATCAAATGTTATATTCGAATCAGCATATCCTTGTAGAACAATGTTTGAACCCCCAAAACATAATGCATGAGTAGTAGTAACTCTCAAATACCTGAGAATCCACTTTACTTCCTCCCAATGTTCTTTACATGTATTGTTCATATGCATTCTCATAACTCCCATTGCATGTGCAATATCTGGTCTTGTGAAAACCATCACATACATCAAGCTGCCAACTGTTGATGAATAAGGGACCCTGGACATGTATTCTATCTCCTCCTGTGTCTTGGGACACATTTCTTTGGTTAATTTGAAATGTTTGGCAAAAGGTGTACTAACTAGTTTTTCATTTTGCATTCTAAACCTATCCAACACCTTCTCTATGTACTCACCTTGAGACAATGTCAATTTGCAATTTTTCTTGTCTTTTTTTATTCTCATACCAAGGATTTTCTTTGTAGAACCCAAATCCTTCATTGAAAATGAATTATCTAATTTCTTCTTGAGAACATTTATATATTTCATGTTAGACCCTACAACAAGCATGTCATCTACATACAATAACAAGATAATATAGTTTCCATTTTCTAGCCTTTTAAAATAAACACAGTGATCAAAACGACATCTACTATAACCTTATTCTGACATAAACATGTCAAATTTCAAATACCACTGCCTTGAATCTTGCTTTAGGCCATACAAGCTCTTATTCAATCTGCATACCAAATTTTCCATCCCTTTGACCTCATACCCCTATGGTTGTTGCATATAAATCTCTTCCTCCAAATATCCATGGAGAAAAGTTGTTTTTACATCTAACTATTCAAGATGCAAATATTCTATTGCCACAAGACTTAAAATAGTCCTATTTTAATTCAACTTAACAACAAGAGAAAATATTTCATCAAAATCTATACATTTCTTTTGTTCAAACCCCTTTACAACAAGTCTAGCCTTGTACCTCTTTTTTCCTCCATCTTCTTCCTTCAACTTGTAAACCCATTTATTTTGCAATGCTCTTTTTCCTGTAGGAAACTGAACCAAGTCCCAAGTCTGGTTATTTACCAAGGAGTTTGTTTCCTCTTTCATTCCTTGCTCCCACTTCTTTTTAGTGTCTACTTCCATTGCCTCTTCATAACATTCGAGTTCACCAGAATCAATCAACAATAAATAATACAATGAAGGAGAGTATTGTTCCAGGGGCCTACTTAACCTGGTAGATATTCTAACAACACTTGTAGGATATTGAGGTACATGCTACTCATGTTGTTGTACATTTTGATTTTCTAGTACCTTTGGAATTTCTTTTTCAATGATCTCATCAAGAACTGTGTATTTTGGTTTTTCTTTTTCATGTTTCTTTCCCTGCAACTAATCTTTGTACATGACCTTTTCATTGAATATGGCATATCTACTCCTAATTATTTTTTGATTTTCATAATCCCATAAGCGATAACCAAAATAATTAACACGATATCCAATAAAGGTACACTTCTTGGATGTTTCCTCAAGCTTTGTTCTATTTTCTTTATCAATATGGATAAATGTTTCACAACCGAAAGTCTTCAAAAAAGAATAGTTTACCTTTTTACCTATCTATGTCTCCTCTATAATTCCACCATCCAAAGAGATTGAAGGTCCTATGTTTATTAAGTAAACAATAGTATTTACAACATCTTCCCAAAACTATAAGGGAAACCCAGCATGCAATCTCATACTCCATGCACACACCATGATTGTAATGTTCATCCTTTCTGACACACCATTTTCTTGTGGTGTTCCTGGAATTTTTTTCTCTCTACGAATCCCATGGTATGAACAGTAATCATAAAACTCCTTGATGCAATATTCATCGACATTGTCTGATCTGAGACACTTCAACCTTTTTCCTGTCTCATTCTTAAACAAATATTTCCATTTCTTAAAAGTATCAAAAACATCATATTTTTGTCGAATGTAATAAACCCAAGTTTTTATATTTGCATCATCAATAAAAGTAACATAATAATGAGAGCCACTAAGAGATGATACCTGATATGGTCCCTATACATCTATATGCACAAGATATAACATTTCACTCTTATTTTCTTTTCCAAATCTGAGAAATATGACTCTCTTTTGTTTTCCATAAACACAATGCTCATAGAAATCCAAATAAATGTGTTTAAGATATGGCAAAAATTTCTTTTTTGAAGTATCTGCATCCCCTTCTCACTCATGTGTCCAATTCTATGATGCCACAGTGTTGTATCCACTCCTGTAGAATCTAAGGAGATAGAAGAGTCAGTATTACCAGTACATAAATACAATGTACCTACCTTCTCTCCTTTTTCTATCACCAGTGATCCTTTGGTGACCTTCCACACCTTATCTATAAGTATGGATATAAAACCTTCACTTGTCAACTGCCCTGTTGAAATTAGATTTTTCCCTAGATCTGGAACATGTCTTACCTCTTTCAACAACCATTGGTATCCATTCCTTTTCTTTATTTTTACCTTTCCCATTCAAACAATTTTGCATGGTGCATCATCACCCAAATGAACCTATCTAAAATAACCTTGAACATAATATATAAAATGTTTCCTATGGGGTGTGGCATGAAATGAAGCCCCTAAATATACTACCCAAGACTCGGAAATGTTGTCTACATAAATAATCAAAGCATCTTGTAACATCTCACCTGTTACATTTGCTTCCTTATTTTTCTTCTGTTGTCCATATCTTTGTTTCTTTGGAGCTCTAAAGTCTTTCTTCATATGTCCATTATTCCCACAATTCCAACACTTTATCTTTCCCGTTCTATATTTGGATCTTCCCTTCCTAGAATTCCCTAAGTTCCCTTAGCCCTTTCCTCTATCCTTTTGTCTTCCCATGTTCTCCATGTTTAATGCAATACCTAATGTCTCACTTGTGATTTTATGTCAAATTTCCTCGCTAAGGATAACACCAACAACATCATCAAATTTTAAAGTGTTTGAACCAGATACAGAGTTACTTACAACCATGACCAAGTTATTCCAACTTTCTAGCAATGAGAACAAGATTATAAGATCCATGGCCTCATCATCAAATTCCACTTTTACAGAACTTAGTTGATTAGTAACCATATTAAATTCATTTAAATGATATGCAACAGACCCACCTTCTCACATCTTCATATTAAATAATATCTTCATTAAAAATACCTTATTGGATGTCGAGGGTTTTTCATACAATTTATTCAATGTGTCCATCATCTCCTTTGTTGCCTTTTCTTTCAAAATATTGAAATCCATTGACACGGTCAGGCTCAACCATATCATTCCTAGTGCCTTTATGTCAAGAACCTCCCATTCTTCATCCTTCATGGTTGTCAGTTTATTTTCTATTCCACCCAATGGTAGTAATAGCTCCTTATGATATAAATAATCTTCCATCTGCATCTTCCATAACTGGTATCTTTTGTCGTTAATTTATCTACCCTAAACTTTCCATCTTCTTGCATTGCTCCCACTCGAACCAGGAACCCTCTTTTCCTACGATTTACATTTCGCTTTGATACTAGTTGTTGGAAAAATAGGATCGCGAAGAAATAAAATAAGACAAATGAGGAAATAAAACACAGAAGATACACAATACAATAGAGACATAGATATACGTGATTAACCTAGTGTGGGCTATTTCCACTAGGGAAATTGTCAAGTCCTTCATTTATTATTATCCAGCAAATGAAGGGATACAACCTACATCACACTCATTGTAACTTCCTCTTCTTTCTCTCACAGTCTCCTCTCTCAGAATACAATAGTCGCAATGATACATAGTTGCAATACATTTCCCTCATAAAAGAGGGTTTCCTTCTAGGGAAAAAAACCCTAAGATAACTTCTATCGTCAAATCTGCTACCTTATAATGAACGGTTCAGATTTACTATGAAATTACAATATAAATTTACATGAAAATTTTTCCTTCGGGGGACTGCTTGCCCCCGGACCACCCTGACAGGGAGATGAGTCCCCAGACCCCACAGGGGGGGAAATCCCCCCTGCAACCCCCCCAGTGGAGGGTTGTATAGTCTTCATGGGGTATAAACATGGCTGAAAATAAAGACCTCTGAATCAAGAACATAATCAAGCTTGAAAACCAACAAAGTCACCTTCCCATGACCTAAGACTATACTTATCTCTTACAGAATAGGATGGTAGTTTTAGAAATACCACTATTGGAATTTTGTGGAATCACATCTCATTGTAAATATGTTATTCTCTATTTAAGGAAAACTTTTTAAATTTTAATGAAGGAACCAACATGGACATGGAGACTATATTATTGTTTTTCCTAACCATGCTAATGTGCACTATTGTTGACATGGATGAGTTGCAAGGTAAATACATTTATACTATAAGACAAAAATGATGGAAGGAGGTGATCCAAGAAATCATCCCAGAAGGGGAAACATCAACCTAAATAGAAGAAGAGAATGGCATAGAGCCATTCTTTGGAGATACTACAAAATTGACCCAATTACCAACTATCAGTGGGGTGAAATATATTGGATGTTTAGGGAAGAGACTTACCTAGAGATTATAATACCATTATATTAAACAAACCTTGATGTTGGATTGTATTAGACCATCAAGAGGTCTAGCCTTCATAAAGTGGCAACAAGACAAGATGTGATGCTTTGCATTGAAATCATCTCATGGTTGATCAGCCAGATAGAATTAGAAAATATATTAGTAAGGAATGAAGAATGAAAATCCATTACATCCTTTCAACCCTCGATATTGGATGTATTCTATAATTTCCCAAGTATTGAATTTGATCTCACTAATGAATGTGTCATGTAGTTCGAGTTTAATCACCATTAACTCCTTAAGAGCTAGTGGATAAAAGAAAAGGCATTTAGGACATGAAATTCAAGTGTATACCCAATTACCTATCATAGAAAACCTTACAAGATTACAATCACCTTGATTAGACTTTATGGTGAAGCAATGCAACCCATTTCAAGGAAGCTTTGGTCCCATTGTTGCATCAAGTGATGAAAGTTGCATGAGGGATTCACCTTTTTTACCAATATCTTATCATGTTCATTCATAAAGGAGGGTTTTTAAATTGTGAAAAATAGAATCAATATATTGTACGTATCATTGGGGGAAGGGGTTTAATGTGGGGTAAAAAGGTATAGGGTATTGGGGGGTATTAAAAGGGGTATTTGGTAAAAATAGGGGATATATAGAAAAAATAGGGTTTGTTTATATATTGGAAAGATGTATTGGGAGGGGGGTTCAACAAAAGGATTTTGGGAGGTATTTATCAATATATAGTGAAATTTGAGGTATTTTTTAATATCCCATGAACGTTCGTGCCATGTCATGGGTTCACTGAGTGGAGACCCCATGGAAAGTTGGTACAATTTTCAACTAGTTTTCTATCTTGTTAATGACATTGAGTCACACCACATCCAGAGCTAAATACCAAGCTATAGGACACTTCTAGTATTCTACATGTCATCATATATGTTATATGTAGCTCGTGCCACAAATAATTTCACTTAAATGGGGTGGCAGTGGAAACCCACTGAAAAAACAATTGATTTCCATTGCTATATTCTATGGGAACATAAATATATAATTCATTATACCAATACATGTGAGCACTTCATGGCATCCATGCACACATTGATTTTCTGTGAGCTTGCACAATGTATGAAATAAAATTCATGAGTATGATAAGAAAAACAAGTGATTAGTGCATCACGAAAAAATGCACATACATAAGGATATTTGGAGGTACCAAGGCCCCACACTTTCTTCCATGGTTCATCACAAATAAAATTTTCATACAAGAGGTGGCATATAAAACATTATTAAATGGATTTGGAGCTACGCTTACTATAAATAAGAAGGTTACATGTCCTAGCTTGGCATTGTCTATAGGAACATATAGCATAGAAAATGTTAAGAATGCCAAAGAAGAAGATGAGATACTAGTTGTTTTTCATTTGGGGGAAGAAAGATTTAGAAGGCATGACCCATTCAATGTAGTATCTCACTATTCCTTAGTCTACAAATACAAATGGCCTTACCAACATGAAGTGTGGNCTTAAAAGTATCAAAAACATCATATTTTTGTCGAATGTAATAAACCCAAGTTTTTATATTTGCATCATCAATAAAAGTAACATAATAATGAGAGCCACTAAGAGATGATACCTGAGATGGTCCCTATACATATATATGCACAAGATATAACATTTCACTCTTCTTTTCTTTTCCAAATCTGAGAAATATGACTCTCTTTTGTTTTCCATAAAGACAATGCTCATAGAAATCCAAATAAATTTGTTTAAGATATGGCAACAAATTTCTTTTTTGAATTATCTGCATCCCCTTCTCACTCATGTGTCCAATTCTATGATGCCATAGTGTTGTATCCACTCCTGTAGAATCTAAAGAGATAGAAGAGTCAGTATTACCAGTACATAAATACAATGTACCTACCTTCTCTCCTTTTTCTATCACCAGTGATCCTTTGGTGACCTTCCACACCTTATCTGTAAATATGGATATAAAACCTTCACTTGCCAACTGCCCTGTTGAAATAAGATTTTTTCCTAGATCTGGAACATGTCTTACCTCTTTCAACAACCATTGGTATCCATTCCTTTTCTTTATTTTTACCTTTCCCATTCCAACAATTTTGCATGGTGCATCATCACCCAAATGAACCTGTCTAAAATAAACTTGAACATAATATAGAAAATGTTTCCTATGGGGTGTGGCATGAAATGAAGCCCCTAAATATACTACCCAAGACTCAGAAATGTTGTCTACATAAATAATCAAAGCATCTTGTAACACATCACCTGATACATTTGCTTCCTGATTTTTCTTCTGTTGTCCATATCTTTGTTTCTTTGGAGCTCTAAAGTCTTTCTTCAAATGTCCTTTATTCCCACAATTCCAACACTCTATCTTTCCCATTCTATATTTGGACCTTCCCTTCCTAGAATTCCCTCAGTTCCCTAAGTCATTTCCTCTATCCTTTTGTCTTCCCAATGTTCTCCATGTTTAACGCAATACCTGATGTCTCACCTGTGCTTTTATGTCAAATTTCCTCGCTAAGGATAACACCAACAACATCATCAAATTTTAAAGTGTTTGAACCAGAGACAGAGTTACTTACAACCATGACCAAGTCATTCCATATTTCTAGCAATGAGAACAAGATTATAAGATCCATGGCCACATCATCAAAATCCACTTTTACAGAACGTAGTTGATTAGTAACCATATTAAATTCCTTTAAATGATATGCAACAGACCCACCTTCTCACATCTTCATATTAAATAATCTCTTCATTAAAAATACCTTATTGGATGTCGAGGGTTTTTCATACAATTTATTCAATGTGTCCATCATCTCCTTTGTTGCCTTTTCTTTCGAAATATTGAAAGCCATTGACACTGTCAGGCTCAACCATATCATTCCTAGTGCCTTTATGTCAAGAACCTCCCATTCTTCATCCTTCATGGTTGTCAGTTTATTTTCTATTCCACCCAATGGTAGTAATAGCTCCTTATGATATAAATAATATTCCATCTGCATCTTCCATAACTGGTAGTTTTTGTCGTTAAATTTATCTACCCTAAACTTTTCATCTTCTTGCATTGCTCCCACTAGAACCAGGAACCCTCTTTTCCTACGATTTACATTTCTCTTTGATACTAGTTGTTGGAAAAATAGGATCACGGAGCAATAAAATAAGAAAAATGAGGAAATAAAACACATAAGATACACAATACAATAGAGACATAGATATACGTGATTAACCTAGCGTGGGCTATGTCCACTAGGGAAATTCTCAATTCCTTCATTTATTATTATCCAGCAATTGAAAGGATACAACCTACATCACACTCGTTGTAACTTCCTCTTCGTTCTCTCAAAGTCTCCTCTCTCAGAATACAATAGTCGCAATGATACATAGTTGCAATACATTTCCCTCATAAAAGAGGGTTTCCTTCTAGGGAAAAAAACCCTAAGATAACTTCTATCGTCAAATCTGCTACCTTATAATGAACGGTTCAGATTTACTATGAAATTACAATATAAATTTACATGAAAATTTTTCCTTCGGGGGACTGCTTGCCCCCGGACCACCCTGACAGGGAGATGAGTCCCCAGACCCCACAGGGGGGGAAATCCCCCCTGCAACCCCCCCAGTGGAGGGTTGTATAGTCTTCATGGGGTATAAACATGGCTGAAAATAAAGACCTCTGAATCAAGAACATAATCAAGCTTGAAAACCAACAAAGTCACCTTCCCATGACCTAAGACTATACTTATCTCTTACAGAATAGGATGGTAGTTTTAGAAATACCACTATTGGAATTTTGTGGAATCACATCTCATTGTAAATATGTTATTCTCTATTTAAGGAAAACTTTTTAAATTTTAATGAAGGAACCAACATGGACATGGAGACTATATTATTGTTTTTCCTAACCATGCTAATGTGCACTATTGTTGACATGGATGAGTTGCAAGGTAAATACATTTATACTATAAGACAAAAATGATGGAAGGAGGTGATCCAAGAAATCATCCCAGAAGGGGAAACATCAACCTAAATAGAAGAAGAGAATGGCATAGAGCCATTCTTTGGAGATACTACAAAATTGACCCAATTACCAACTATCAGTGGGGTGAAATATATTGGATGTTTAGGGAAGAGACTTACCTAGAGATTATAATACCATTATATTAAACAAACCTTGATGTTGGATTGTATTAGACCATCAAGAGGTCTAGCCTTCATAAAGTGGCAACAAGACAAGATGTGATGCTTTGCATTGAAATCATCTCATGGTTGATCAGCCAGATAGAATTAGAAAATATATTAGTAAGGAATGAAGAATGAAAATCCATTACATCCTTTCAACCCTCGATATTGGATGTATTCTATAATTTCCCAAGTATTGAATTTGATCTCACTAATGAATGTGTCATGTAGTTCGAGTTTAATCACCATTAACTCCTTAAGAGCTAGTGGATAAAAGAAAAGGCATTTAGGACATGAAATTCAAGTGTATACCCAATTACCTATCATAGAAAACCTTACAAGATTACAATCACCTTGATTAGACTTTATGGTGAAGCAATGCAACCCATTTCAAGGAAGCTTTGGTCCCATTGTTGCATCAAGTGATGAAAGTTGCATGAGGGATTCACCTTTTTTACCAATATCTTATCATGTTCATTCATAAAGGAGGGTTTTTAAATTGTGAAAAATAGAATCAATATATTGTACGTATCATTGGGGGAAGGGGTTTAATGTGGGGTAAAAAGGTATAGGGTATTGGGGGGTATTAAAAGGGGTATTTGGTAAAAATAGGGGATATATAGAAAAAATAGGGTTTGTTTATATATTGGAAAGATGTATTGGGAGGGGGGTTCAACAAAAGGATTTTGGGAGGTATTTATCAATATATAGTGAAATTTGAGGTATTTTTTAATATCCCATGAACGTTCGTGCCATGTCATGGGTTCACTGAGTGGAGACCCCATGGAAAGTTGGTACAATTTTCAACTAGTTTTCTATCTTGTTAATGACATTGAGTCACACCACATCCAGAGCTAAATACCAAGCTATAGGACACTTCTAGTATTCTACATGTCATCATATATGTTATATGTAGCTCGTGCCACAAATAATTTCACTTAAATGGGGTGGCAGTGGAAACCCACTGAAAAAACAATTGATTTCCATTGCTATATTCTATGGGAACATAAATATATAATTCATTATACCAATACATGTGAGCACTTCATGGCATCCATGCACACATTGATTTTCTGTGAGCTTGCACAATGTATGAAATAAAATTCATGAGTATGATAAGAAAAACAAGTGATTAGTGCATCACGAAAAAATGCACATACATAAGGATATTTGGAGGTACCAAGGCCCCACACTTTCTTCCATGGTTCATCACAAATAAAATTTTCATACAAGAGGTGGCATATAAAACATTATTAAATGGATTTGGAGCTACGCTTACTATAAATAAGAAGGTTACATGTCCTAGCTTGGCATTGTCTATAGGAACATATAGCATAGAAAATGTTAAGAATGCCAAAGAAGAAGATGAGATACTAGTTGTTTTTCATTTGGGGGAAGAAAGATTTAGAAGGCATGACCCATTCAATGTAGTATCTCACTATTCCTTAGTCTACAAATACAAATGGCCTTACCAACATGAAGTGTGG
>JZKD02S0473815.1:252704-271407 GCA_000966675.3 Picea glauca
AATTAACTTTCACAAACATCCTTGATCCTTGTCTCAAATGTAGGCTTCCCACACTTCAAGATAAGAAGAAATTAATATTACCCATGTGAACAACATACTTTCTAATGTGATTTCATAAATTTCTAAGTCCTAGGGAAAAGTTTCCATGTCTCTTTTTAATATGGAAAAAATGAAATTATTAAGTTTTGGTCCTTGGAAGGCACCACTAAATGTTCCTTCATTATTGTGTGAGTCACTCTTTGAGGTATCCCTGTAGAAAGTTCATGAGAGTGCATATTTACCACTATCTATTTTAATTTAATCATCTGGTCTTGGTTAACCTAGTTCCCCAATATTTTGCAAATTGCACTTACTTATTAGCCTTGTCGCTACTATGTGCATTCTTGTGCAAGTGTTGATTCAATTTATCAAATCCATTTTCAACTTCTCCACAATTATCTAATAGTTCATGAGTTCCACATAGTTCAATTGATTTTCCCTATCGGACATCCTTGGGATATATGTCGGTGCATCAAGAACTTCTTCAAGCCATTTCTTCAGTTCATCCATTGTTGGCCTTACTCTTTGGAATTATATGTTTTTAGTCTTGACCTTGTCTATTAATGATATCAATTGAGTAGCTATGTTTTGAAGTCCCTTCAAATCAATGTATAGATGTTTGGTTGTGGCCTAGATTTCCTCCTACACTTTGTTGGCACATATTATAAATTCAACAATGCTAGTTTATCATTGTAAAATATCACTTCATCCTCCAGGATTTTAATTATTTCTATGTGTTCCTCAAGTTTTTGGACCATATCTTTGATATTTTTTTCTGGGGCTTGAGTAAATGCTACGCATGTTCAAGCTATGGCCAATGGTTTTCCATGGATGTCTTCAACTATAGGCATATTTGTTCTGAATGAGAGTGGAGGGATTCTGAAAATGGGCATCCTATTTGTAGTTTGTTGAATAGTTTTTCATGTATCCTTGTCAAACCTAGAAGAATTGAGGTTTTCCATTCTTCTAGCCTTGGAGGGTGTGAATCCTCCCTATCCTATTTCTCCTAGAGGGAAATGACCTCTATTCAAAAGTGCACTAGAATTAGTCTTAGATGGTTCGTTATTCTTAGAGTCTTCATTTTTATCTTCCTCCTGAGCCTTATTTCCTCTTCTTCCCTTTTTCTTCTTTCTTCTTCCTCATGTTTGAGTTTTTCTTCTTGATCCTTTTGGAGTCTTATTCATTTTTGTTCCTCCTCTTCTTTCCTCTTCTTCTCTACTTCTAATGTTAATGCTATTGCTTGTTTATGTATGAGAGCATTAGCTTCATGTTTTCTCATTTATTCCTCTTTTTTTTCTATTGTGGCTACTTCTTCTTCTAATATTCATTTCTATGCTACTGCTCTGGATGCTTCTTCTCTCTATAATTTATCCTTGTGTTAAGAGCTACCTCTCATCCTAAAAAACACCTCACCATAATTAATGACTCTTTTGTAAAAAAATTCATTTTCCCATGTTTATGATTCATATGTCCACATATATTTGTAGACCCAAAAATGTCTGCTAACAACCTTAAGGGGATCATACCTATGGAATATTTCTTCCCCAAAATGGAATGTGGCCAGGGTGTCAACTTCTACTTGTGCATCCTTGACATCCTTGAAACTATAGGATCCCAAGCAAAATGGAAGTGGTGGTCAAGTTAGTTTTTCTATATCTAACTAGTATTGCTCCTACTCCATGCACTAGAATTTGATATGATACTTCCTATAGGGCCAACTTGTCAAGAATGTTTTTTGGAAATACATGGGGATGCTTGGTTGCACCATAAATTCTTATGTAAGTTCCATTTTTTAGCACAAACCAATCTCCAACTTTTTCAATTGAAATTATCGCTTATCTAACATGCATGGTGTCGGGGCACGTAATAGTAATTGGTATAGGGGAATGAGGAACTTCTATCATATATTTTCATAATGGGTGCAATTTTTGTGTTCCCACAAATATTGGTAATAGAAATGAATTGGAGGGTCACCTAACTTCCATTGCCTACCCATTTATGATAAAGAATGTACCATACATACCACATCCAATAAGTAAGACATGTGACATATGGGATGTTTCCCTACTACAATGCACTTTGCAACTAACTCAATTTCTTCTAGGGTGGTAGAGAGAATGTATTCCCAGTTGAATATGTGTCTCGTTGTTGTGAAGGAGTCTATCATAGGGACATGATACCTTGAAACTCTTGGCATCAACTTCTCCATAGAGTTTGTACAACATAGTTGGTACATATTGGTATGGGGTCCTCAAGATCTTGCTGGCATCGACATCAGATTGTCTAGTATTGAAGTGTTTATTTGGGACCCACAATTTCTTCGTAACCTTTTTGACATCCAAGGGGAATTAGGTTATCCAATATTGTGTGAGTTCATTTTCTTCATTGGGAAGTTTGTATCATGCTCGGAGAACTGAAGGACTAAAGGAAGAGATAAATTTATCCAAGGAATCATTTATAAGTCTATTATCAACATTAGTATGCCAGATATTCTAGGATATGGCTTCATCATATAGGAATATAGTTGCATGAGCTGCTATTTTTTTAAGCTTGCAATGCTTGATGATATGGTAGGTGACCAAGTCCTATTCACCCTCTAGTAACTCAAGGTAGGACTCATTTTGAAACATTTGATATATTTCCCCTCACTAGTAAGATATATATTTATCAATATTGCAAAGGGTATCATCATGGATGGAAATCGGGGAGCTAGTTCTTGCTTCTTATTCTTCCTTGTCTAAGGTGATTTCAATAACATGGTCCTTTCCACTTCTCTTGTAAGTGGCCATGATTATTCTTGTAATCCACTTGTATCAACAACATAATGCATTAGCATAGTTAGTATCCTCATGAAATGCAAATGTCAATGTGGAGGAGTGATATTCTAGGAGAGGATCTTATCCGTTGATCTTGGGTGATTCAAGCATGGTGGTAATCAAGGAGAATTTTAAGTAAATGTAGAATATTCCATGGCTTGGAAGAGGGAGTCCAAGACAAAACTAAGGTTGTGATGGGGGTTGGTTTTCCCAAAAAGTTATCTTTGAGCTCTCGATATCTATGGTTTCGGCCACAACCAGTCTCACTAAATAAGTATGTGGGGGCATAAAGGAGTACTGAATATCTCTAGCCACAAGCTTTCTTATGTATCCAGAATGGGAAAATTTGAAGTGATGAAAAAAAACATCGTTGACATTAAATGGGTTCGAGGGAAAATTTGTATCAGCCATGGTTTGCACCATGAGGTGGAAAATGGACGGAAAGGGATCCTTTTTTGGTAGTTGAGAAGTATTTAAAAAAACAGTGTGTTCATTCCCCATCCTCTTTATTTTTCTTTTGTTTTTCTCCTTAACAGAATGTGCTGAAATTGATGAATTGGGAGCTTACCTGTCAAACAATGAATGGTTGTTGATGAAGTAGTAAGTACAGTTGAGAACATGGAACCTAAGATTTGGTTTCACCCTGGTGTTGTAGTGGATGAACAAATGACAAGATGATGAGGCAAAGGAGAAACATGTTTTTATAAGGTTGAAATTGTACATTTTAACCTTGTACAATAAATTACTGCAAACATATTATTAATAAAAAACAGAAAAGATACAATGGCACACACACATTACACAAATATTTTTTGTAGATTTTAACCTTGTACAATTATTTACTGCAAACGGATTTTCAATAAAAGAACAGAAAAGATACAATGGAAAATACACACATTACACATATATTTTTCCCCTGGAAACCCAAACCAGGAAAACCAGCATATTCTATATCCATACACATCATACATTGTTTACAATACAATATACATATAGGATCCAACGGCATCCAAAACCCTAATCCAATTACTTGGATTAGCCAACAACCCTAATTCCTTAACCGAAAATAGAAAACCATTGGCGAAAAACCATGTGCCGAAAAACCGCCCAACAATGGACATGAAAATCGAGGTGACACAAAAAATGAGTTAAAAAAGGAAGCACATTTCCCAAGGAAAAAAAATTAACACATACCATGTTTCATTTTCTCGGGAAAAAAGGAAAAAACATTAACACATACCATGTTTCACGTTCTCAAGAAAAAAAAATTAACACATACTATGGAAACCCAAACCGGGAAAACCAACAACCTATTTAGAGTCGCACCTCTAATTTTCTATTCATCGTCTTCTTTATTTTTTACAATACAATATACATAGAGGATCTTGTGGCATCCAAACCCCTAAACCATTGACCCGGATTAGTCAACAACCCAATTACTTAACCAGAATTAGAAAACCATCGGTAAAAAAAAATGTGTCAAAAAACCGTCAAAACAATGGGCGAATATCCAAAATAAATTGGTAAATAAGCCCCCTAAAAAAACTTCTCAAAGGCTCCACTCCTAAGGCCCCCATTAAGGGGACCTATGGTCATGAAAACAATATAACACATATCCAACATAAATGATTGTTAGCATGCACTTTTCAAAAAAATTCAAAGGTCAAATTAGTGTCACATCAAAATCTCACAATGGAAATAAATTATTTGTGAAATGTGATACAAGACTTTATCGCATTGAAGTGTTTTTAGGGAGTGATGTATCACACAAAGAAAAAATATTATTATGCAGTGTGTCACTCTCATAAAAAATTATTTGAAGTGACAAGTCGTGGATAAAAAGTGATTTTGTGAGCGTTGTATAGTTGAGAGAAAAAATCATTCGAGCATTATGTCGCTAAAAAAAAGATTATGGGGACGATGTGTTGCTAAATAAAAATTATTTGAGTGGTGTGTCCTTGAGAGAAAGAACTTTGGCAATGATACATCAGCCTTAAGAAAGATTTTCAAGAGCGATGTGTCACTGGAAAGAAAAATTAATGTGGTGATGTGTCACTTAGAATAAATATTTTTGGGAGTGATATGCAATGCAAAATAAAAATTGTGGGATCAATGAATTGCTTGGAGAAAAAATGATTTGGGTGATAAGAAAAAGTTTAGCGAGTGTCCTTTGTCGCGAGGATTTTTTTTTTTTAAAGAGAAATGTAGTTTATCACTAGGGAATATTTTTGAACAAGAGAAATGTGACATATTGCAAGGAAAAAAATTCTCTGTGAAACAACATGTGTCAGAGAAGATAATTTTCTTGGGTGAAATGCATTTGAGTCCAACTTGTGAATTGGTAAAGAAAGGTTTTCACAAATGATTTCAAAAGAACTTGTAAGGAAAAAAGGAGTTGGCCAAATGAGTTAAATATGGACATGGAAGCTTCAAGATCATCCAAGATTGAAAAGAGAGAAAACAATTAGAACGAACTGAGGGGACCCATAATATTTTATCCTTTAGAGGAATGAAATTCAAAAATAGTAAGGAGGTGTTGGAGCTAGCACAAAAATTGGCGAAACATTGAGCGAAGCCATGAATATATATACTTAGAATTTCAAGACAATTATCGATGCTTGGAAACAAAAAATATTACCTCAATGAATTACCAAAATATAGCATTAGCAGATCCCATTATGCCTTAAACTTAAGATAAGGTGAATGAGAGTTAATATCCTTCCTTGAGAAGATCATTGGTTATATTTCCAAGGCAACATATGAAGTTCATTTTTATGACTTAGTCCTTTATTAGAGGCGAGAGCAATATCGCAAGGTACTTACACACCATGAATGTTGAAAATTTTAGGCCAATCATTTCATTTCTCTGGTGTTGCTCTGTTGCCAATGAGAATCCATAGCCTTGACGGATTCAACCCAATATCATAGTCCTTTCTCTATTGCCAGCGAGTGTCCATATCCCTGACAAATATCCCTGCATGTACCACATGATATGAAATGCCTTTTCCAATCATTTACCTTTAAACTCATCATCTTTTGATTTTATCTCACAGAGTGGTGGATGGTGGATTTCAAGTTTCCTTTAAAGGCATGTGGGATGATACTTGTTTGTAAGAATTGCTTAGATATGCCTATTTAAAGATAAGCTACTTCCCTATGTAGAATACCTTGGATACTCCATAAGCTTCCTGGGTCAAACACCAACCTTTAATTAAGTGTGGATAAGTGGGGCATTGAAGGTAACCAATTATCTATCCATAACCAATTCTGAGATGCTTATGCTTGTTTTCTACGCAAGCAGTGTTCCTATATAGAATCTAAATCTTGGATACTAGATGAGATAACCAATAACACAAAAACATCAGCATTTTGTCCCTTGGGCTAGGAGTAGGTATCCATGATTATGAACACTATGTGCCATATCATTTAAAGAAGTAGGATGTTAGCAACAACTGTCTACTTCTAGAAGGAATTATTCAGTGCAATCTAGAGGATATTATTTTTAAGGAGAAAATTCAAATTGGGAAAAGAAAAAGAAGGATTCAAATCAAAGAAACAAAAAGAACACATGAATGAAATAAAACATAAATGATAGAGGAATAAAAACAAGCAAAAACTAAAAAGGAGGAAATGAAAGAGAACAAGCCATATTGTTTATGTACAAGCTAGTTGTCTAGGGGACAACTAACTAAAATATCTTTTCAATACTTGGTCATTGACAAGAAGGAGGTCTAATTACCCTTCAAGATTTTGCAATATATATGTGCCTAGGCCAAGATTTTCCATCACCAAGTAAGGACCCACCCACAATTGTTGAAATTTGGAATGTTTACCTTTGTCTTCATGTGGCTTATCCCATTCTAAAATTATAACTCCCACTTGAAAGTCCTTGTCTTCATTAGACTTTTTATCGAACCATATTTTGATAGTTTGTTGGTGAACATCAAATATATTCTTTTATTCTCTAGCTCTTCTTCTAATTTAAGAAGAATATCAACTCTCCTTTGAATGATTGGAAAATTATGTGCTTGCGATGTATGAGATGATTAAAGGGAAGGAAATAATATATTTGGGGGAAGGATTTATTATTTTCCATAAACAAAGGAAATAAGGGTGTTACTCCTCAATTTTTTCTTGTGAAAAAAAGAAGGCCAAGGCATCCTATGGAGAAAAATATTATCATCTCTTTAGGCCTCAAGTTGGCTCTTAGGCTAGAGGGGGTTACCCTCTTATATATTCAACTATTGACTATTTATGTGTCACTTTAGTAGCAGAAATCTCATGCAAACTTCAATGATAGATTTTATTGATTTGATCCTGTCTATAGCAAATAATAATGCCCTGTGTTGCATTTGGCAGCTTTGCAAGACTTCGAGAGCACTCATGGCACAGGGTTTCTGGGGAAAATCCTCCACAATATTATAATTGTGGGTGGCCCATGCATTAGGATCGTGTGATGTTCGTTGAAGAACACTTTGTGGTGGGAGAAGCATTGCATCAAGTGGTGGATTCTCTATTTGGAGAGGGCCACCAGGATAGGAAGAAGACGTCGGATACTGGGTTGTAGGACTAGTCTCAGGAGTATCATAAGTACGAGCTCAAGTTTTCACCCATTGAGTTTGTCTATCTGACACAAAACACCTCAAATATGTTTCCAAGCACTTGTTGACAGCTTCAGTTTGACCATCAAGCTGAGGATGATAGGCTATGATGAGATGCAATTGGGTTCCCTTGAGCTTGAACAATTCTTGCCAAAATTTGTTGCTGAAAGTTGGATAATGGTCAAAGACAATAGAGTGGGACATTCCATGAAGTTTGAAGATATTATCCATGAAAATTTGATCCATTGTGGAAGTTGTGAACGAGTGTTGTAGGGCACAAAAATGAGCATATTTGGAAAGGAGATCGACAACAACCATGATGATTGATTTATTTCCAAATTTGGGTAATCCAACAATGAAGTCCATAGAAATATCCATCCATACAACAGGTGGAATAGGGAGAGGTTGGAGTGTGCCTAGAATTTTGACTATGTCGCGCTTATTTTGTTGACAAGTATCACATTTGGCCACAAAAGTGTGGATGTCTTATTTCATGCCTTCCCAGAATAAAGAATGTTTTATCCTTTCATATGTTTTGCAAAAACCTGAATGCCTAATTGTTGGTGAAGCATGAAGTTCAGAGATCATAGTGGATTTAAAGTGAGACTATTTTATTAAATAAAGGTGACCTTTATAGCTAAGTTGTTCATTGTGCCAAGAGTATCCCTAAGATGCATGAGGATTTTTTTGCAATTGATGGATCAAGCGCGAAAGTTTGGGATCTTGGAACCATTATTGGTGAATTGTTTTTAACCAATCGACTACAATGAAGGAGAGGGAAAAGAGGGACCTATATTCTTCATATTTTCTTGAAATAGCATCACCAACCACATTTTCTTTTCCCTTCTTGTAAATGATCTGATAATCATAACCAAACATCTTTGTCAACCATTTATGTTGCTCAGGGGATGAAATTCTTTGTTCTAAAAAATAGTTGAGGATACAATGATCAATTTTAATTTGGAAGTATTTCCCCAACAAGTAAGGATGTCAAAGATCCATAGCATGCAAAATAGAAAACATTTCCTTTTCATAGGTGGATTTCCCCAAGTGTCTCTCAGAGAGTTGTTTTCTAGTGAAATCCAAGGATCTTTCATATTGCATGTGAATGACCCCAATTCCTTTCCCATAAGCATCGCATTCCAGAACAAAAGTCTTTGTGAAGTCAAGTAGTTCCAAAATAAGAGTTGTACACATAACCTCCTTCAAGGCTTGGAAGGATTGATCGGCAAATGGAGTCCAACTGAAAGCATTTTTTTAAGGAGAGTCATGACGGGGGCTGCAAATTTGCCATAGTTTTGAACAAACTTCAAATAATAACCAATTAAACTCAGGAAACCTCTCAAAATTTGAAGAGTTTTACGATGAGGTCAATCCTTTGTAACTTCTATTTTTTTGGATCCACATGGATGTCATCCTTGCCAACAATTATCCCAGGTACTCGACTTTCGGAGCTCCAAAAGCACATTTAGACTATTTGAGAAAGAGTTTGTGCTAAGAAAATAAATGTAAGACTTGATCCACATGGGCCAAATGGGCTTTCCAAGTTTTATTATAAATCAATACATCATCGAAGAAGACCAGTACAAACTATCGGAGGAAAGGGAAAAAGACATAATTCACGAGGTTTTGGAAAGTGGAGGGTGTGTTACACAAGCTAAAGGGCATGACAAAGAACTCATAATGGCCATCATGAGTTTGAAAGGAATTTTTGGGAATATCGACCTCTTTCTTACGTATCTGGTGGTAGCCAGGACGTAGATCAAGTTTGGTAGACAATTGAGCACCACTCAATTCATCCAAAAGGTCATCAATGACAGGAATGGGAAATTTATCTTTGACAACAATTTTGTTGAGGGATCAAAAATAAAGGAACATATGCCACCTTCCTTCTTGAGTACCATGACAACGATATAAGAGTAAGAGATAGTACTAGGAAAAATAACACTCACCACTAGCAATTCTAAAACAATTTCCTCAATTTGATTTTTTTGGGAAAAGGGGTGATGATAAAGGAGAGCATTAGGAGGAAAACTACTAGGGATAAGTGGGATGGAATGATCATGGGTGTCGTGGGAAGGAGGAATCCCTTGAAGATTATCAAAAATAGATTAGTGTTTGGAGAGGAGAAACTGGATTTCAGAATGAACAGTGGTTGAGGGGATCTCAATTACTTCAATGGAATGGAATTGGGCATAATGCCAGAATGACCTTTTTAAGGATTTTATCCATTCGTTGTGAACTGATAATATTATGGGAACCTGCGGTGATTCCTTGGAAGTGGTACTGCATGCCATCTTGTTGGAAACACATGGTTAGTTCCTTGAATATCATGGTGATGGGGCCTAGTGTGCATAACCATTTAGCACCAAGAACAATGTCGCAACCACCCATGTCAATGGTAAACATTTGGGATTTTAGGTGATAATGACCAATTTGTTGGTGCACATTTTCACAATGACCCCCACATTCCATGGCACCTCCATTAGCAATTATGATTTGAAAATTATTGACAGCGTGGATATAGCATAGGGTATCTTGAACAATGCGGCAATGAATAAAATTATGGGTGCTTCCATTGTCGACCAAGATAATGACTTTCTAATTCTTGATGTACCCAATTAACTTAAGAGTTTGGGGAGCAAAGATACCAGTGATAGAATTTAGAGAGATAAGTGATTCAACTTCTAGTGGTTCAGAGGGTGGGATAGGATCGTTGGCTTCAGGTAGTTCTTTGGAAGGGGAAACATCTCCATCCTCTTTAGAAATGACCTAAAAAATTGCCATAAAAAGGTTTTTCTCCTAACACTTGTGCCCAGGAAAATATTTGTCATCGCAGTTATAGAAAAGACCCTTTAAGTTAGCATTCAACCATTTTCGCTTGTGTCAATTTTCAGATCTTAAGAGAAGGGGAAGGAGGGGTAGGATTGGTGGGATGGGAGCAAGGAATAAAGGATGGATTTTTTATTTTGGAAGAGACAACCTGTTGTGCTTCCTTAGAATGGTGAGTAGAGGCAAGCTAGGTCAACGGGTGAGCCATTAAGACATGAGCTCGTATGTCATCCTTAAGGACACTAATAAATCATTCACTAAAAAAGGTGTTTGATGGGCCTTCAGTTTGAACATCCAATTTCTCAAAAGCAGTGATATTTTCTTCCAATGTACCAGACCATTTCATCTTGGTCAAATCACCCAAATAATGTGTGTTGGTGTCAAGGAATTTGTAAAGGTATGCAACAAACTCAGACCAAGAAATATAGCCTTTGTGTGAATTTTTACACCATTGCCAACATCCAAGATCCAAATTGAAGTTTGGTCAATTCATCAATAATGCCATGCAAGGAGAAATAATGTTCCATTTGAGTGACCCAACCTGTGGGGTCCGAGCCATCAAACTTATTCACCTCAAATTTGGGAAGACATAATTCATGATGAAGGGGGTTAGAATGAAAGGCCATGGAATGGGAGGAGTTAGTGCCCTCTTCGTGTGAAGGTTGTTCAAAGGAGGTAGGGCCTCCGAATTGACTCATCACGGTTGTCAAGTTTTTCACATATTCAAAGAGGGATGTCAAGTTTTCGACATCTTCGGAGAGGGTTTGAAATTTGTAATTGAGGGTAGAAATATTAGAAGTGAGTCCCTTAATTTCATTCTTGGTCAAGTTATAGGCCGTTTCCAAGGCAAGGATGCAGCTATCAAAGTTTTGGTTGCGGTTGTGGGCCATTTGGGCTATAAGTGGGCAAGATTGGGGTTGGTGGGTCTACATAGAAAGGGGTTATGAGTGAGGTGTACCATGATGATCAAGGAGAAGAGAGGAATCCAATGGAATAGGTTTGAAATAAGTGTGTCAGGGAGGGTGGGCGTGTCCATAGAGAAAAAAAGGCTTATAAGTGAGGAGTACCATTGCAATCGATGCGAAGAGAGGAATCCAGTGGGATAGGTCCCAAATAAGGGTGCTAGTGGGACCATTATACTCTTTTTTTTTACTCCTGCGGAGTTATACTCCTATATGAATAATACTGCAATGACCAAATGCCCGAATTTTTAATAGTTAAAATCATGTATTAATTTTTCATTCTTGGTGCCGAAAGCAAGGTTGCGCTACAAAATGTCCATTGTGTTTTTGTTATGTTCTGGTTCAGTAGCAAGGGTTAGAATTTTGAGGATTCCTATGAACAAGGGTTTGCTATGTGTTATAGCTATCTGATATATCGGTGGGATCCAACAGTAGTACTCGGCCCAATATCTCAGGACTCTAACTAAAGAGGCATGACCGTACCCTTAGTCGTACTACCCAATTACCTAGGTATGCGAGAATAGTCTTCCTAAGTGTTGTTCTCAGTGCCACTATAGCAATCAGGAGATCAAGTGGTTGATTTACAGCTGGTTTCAAGAGACCTATGGGACCCCCTATATACCCGAGGGTACATGGGGGTGAATGGTCAGGTACAGGTGTTGTCTAATGCAGTACTACTCGAAGGGGTACCAACAGGGTTATAGAGGTTTCCAACTAGGTGAAAAAAAAATTCGAGTAACCACGTGAAACCATCTGTATTTCTTGTGTGTATGCTTCCCCAATTGTAGTTTTACCAACCAAACAACAAATCAATGTGCTTTAAAGACGTCGATAGTAAACATCTCTAGCCTAAAAAAAAAAATCTAAAAAATTGAAAAGGAAAGTTCTCTAATACCACTTGTAAGGTACCAGATGTTAATATGCAGAGCATAAATAAGTTTGTTATAACAATTGTTAATAGAAAGAACAAACGTGAGAGCACAATGACACAATTGATTCCAGAAATGATATTTTTATTATTTCGATAGCCAAGTTTACTTGCCCCTTCGAGGGGGGAACCTCAAGCAAAGCAGAGATCAAGTGAAAAATAGCTCTCAAGACAAAACTTTTCTATGCTTTATACTCTCATTTATACTATTTCTATCTTCTAAAGAACATTGTAGAGGAAGATCTTACTAGAAGCAGAACCTTCTATTAAGTCTTCTTACATTAAACATGTTCACATTATTACATAGACCTTATTTACTAATATCGGAATTTATTACATATAAAAACATATTATGCTATCCACTTGAGAGATTAGGGGGGTTAGAACCCTAACAACAAACTAGAAACAACAACCCTATTCTAAATCTTCATACCAGAGCCTTTCCATTGGGCACTATTATCCCATATTGGAAAAATATAAAGTTGATAGAATGAAAGATGCAGAAGAAGTTTAAAGAAGGAAAATGTCTCAAGTGCCAATGAGAATAGCATGGAAATATTAAGCACTTAATGAATACATTGAAATATTAGACATGCTCATGAGGGAGGAAATCATAATAAATACATTGAAATATCAGACATGCTCATGAGGGAGGCAATCATAAACTTGTACCGATAAGACAAAAAATATATGGACAATATTCAAATGAATCCAACAAGACTATGCAAGAAGACATATTGGACAATCTTTCACATGAATTCCATAGTTCAACAATATCTATAAATCTTAGACAACTTTTTCTTCAAAGCAAGAAACTCTTTATAACTAAATAGAGAGTATTGCATATTATACCTATTTGCAAAGCATTTAAAGATAAATATTCCACTCTAAAACTTCAAAAAAAATCAATACAGGACATAGAAAAATAACAAGTAATATATCTAAATCACTACTTGATATTAACTTGAAACATAATCATAAAAAGAATGCTAACAATAAATCTTCAACATTCATCTACAAAACTGAACAAAGTTATCCACAAGTTCATAGAAAATCAGAAGAGAAGAATTTGATTTATTCAGAAAATATGCAAAACCTTGAGAGAGAAACAAGTTTTGCAAAATGAGGGGTGAATCCTCTGGTACACTCCCTGGTCTTCAATTTATATAATGACTCCTTGGGCACTAGAAAAAAAATCCCTCATGATGATTATTGTGATGTGCACACTTGAGTGCATTGGCTGGCAGCATCAAATAGTTGGGTCCAAGTCGATGCCTCTTTGTATGAGAATATCCTTGTTTGGAGTAGCTTATCTTCAATGTAATAGACACCAGGAACAACAAGAGCAGGACGAAATGCAAGCTACTCATTCTCAGCAAAGAAACTGCCAATATTCTTGTTCAAGACCATGCGTCCCACAGCTGTTTGACAACTTGAAAAGGGTTATGCAGCAAAGACTGAAGTGATTTCATAGAACCTCACAATGCCTGCATCTCTTGAATAGCACAACCATCTCTCACCACCTTTGTTGAAATTCTTTCAAACTCTATGTACAACAACTAGTTTTGAAGGTTATTTTTCAATGAGTGCAACTAGCATTTTCATCAACATACGCCTCTCAAAAATTTCTGTTAGGAACTTCAAATGACCTCAACAAAGGGGCAGCTACCATACAGAATCAGTTCATCAGTTGTATCATCTGGACGAAGACTGAAGAAAATTAGGGCATCTCCTTTGTTTCGTTTCACTGAATATCCACTCTTGGCACATTCTAACCAAGAGTCATCTTTAAGTTGAATGTCCTTTATCTCTGAGTTAGGAAAGACAGTCTCACCACCCTTCACAACATCAGATATTTACATCAACACTGCAGCAATTCTGACCCCCCATGGCTTGATTAATTTTATTATGGAAATAGTCAAAATGAGGCTCATATTTATGGCCATGTTCATAATGCAAAACATGCATAGCCACACCATTTTCAATTGGAAGAAAATTCCAAGATGATATCCCATTCTCAATGCTTGCAACAATTTTATCCTAATCTTTATTCAAGAACATTCATGAGCTTGTTCTGATCTCACTCATGACGCTTTTCCCTGATTCATTGTCTGCAACCATTGATTTCTATAATCTATCCCTTTCCTAGAAAATAAGATGGTCACACTCTGCATCCGTAAGAAAAATCTTGTACAAATAAGCCCTGGGATTCCAGGACAACTAACTCAAGGTGGGTCAAAGCCAAAAGTTAGACCAGTTTGTAACATGGAAAATTTCAATGCATCCTTTTTTCTACATGCACCAGGCGAATCTGGACTATCAACTATATAGATAGGATTCTTCTTGCATTCTCCAATAGAATCCCATTTAATGTGAGGTCCGATGTCTCATTTTTTCTTTATCAACAATTTTTTGAGTAAACTGAAAATGAAAAGAAGAACCATCAACACTGCAATATGCAACCAAGCCTGTCAATCTAGATACGTGGACACTCCAAATTGAAAATTATGATCAATAATAACTTTATAGCCCTTGAAACTGAGTTTCACAAAATGACTGTCACTGGAATGTCTAATGCAGCTTTCGACAAGCTAAGAAGTTGCAGTTCCATCATCCATTGACAAAATGATACATCTGAGCTCATGCATCCAATCAAGGCTCAAAATAATTCCCCTTGACAGATGAAGATACCATAAAGGTCGAAAAGGGTCCCAAAATTAGATATTTCCACCATGACCACTAGGAACAATTACATTTTTTCTTTCAAGATCACCATCACTTGGAGCCCATGTTACTGCTCTAATAGCAAGTGTATTTTCTATGAGGCAAATTAGAGGCCTTGCATCTTGAGAAGAAGAAGTTTTTTAGGGGAGAATTTCCAAAGAGAAACCATTCCATCATGACAGCCAATTATCAATAGATCACGAGGTGCTCAAGTAGACCACTCCAAAGTAAGAGGAATGATTTGGCGACCTCCACTTTGAAGTTTAGAGCATTTTAAAAACAGGTTCCAGTTTCACAAATCGAGGATCCAAGCCACCTCTAGCATAACTAGAAGTAAACAAGAAATTTACTTCACTTGGGATAGGAACCTCCCATACTTGCATTGACCCGTCTCATTTACTTCCTGGTATAATTCATCTTAAATAAGTCCCTTTCCATGTGAAAAAGGCACATGTGCTTTGTCAAATTCGTTGTCTGTCATTCCATTTCCAACCAGATAACCCTTAAGATTCAAGGTTGGTTTACCAGCTTCATTTCCATTTGCTATTTTATGCATTACCAGTGGAACAACCATTCCAGAATAAGAATCCCCTCCGACATAAATTGGATTAGATAGAAACTCGAGGAATGCTTCAAACCACTTTATGAGAAAAGCGTGTATATTTGAAACAGCCTTAAAATATCCAATCACATAATCTGTAGCTGTATTGGAGTAAGAAAAACCATTCCCAGCTAGAGAATTAAGAAAAATAATGTTGGAGGCGAAAATCTAGTATGCCCACTTGACCTTAATGAATGTTGAAAGAGGAAAAAGTGTTGGTGTCCTAGTTGAAAATGATTGCTCAACTTTGATGTCCTCAATCAACTTAACAACTTCACTGATATTAGGACGTTTCTCAAGTGACTGTGAAACACAACTCAAAGCGATATTCAACATGGAAACCATCTCCTCTTCAATGTTCTTGTACCTCATCAATTCAAGGTCAAACACTTCAGCAATCCATTCTTCCTGGACAATGGACTGAACCCATTTTGGAATATCAACACCTTCTTCTTGAGAATGATAGTGAATAGGGGATTTTCCAGTCAAGATCTCTCAAGCAGTAACACACCAAAGCTGTACACATTGGCCTTTTGAGAAAAAAAATTGGTTTCTACTTGCTCAGGTGCCCTGTACCCTACATATCTAGGATGTGTCATTAAAGAGTAGTCTAAATGTTTTACTTTTTGGTGGTTTTTTGGCAATTTTTTTTTGTTTGATTTTGTCCGAAATCCATTAAGAAATGGTTGGATCTCAACATTTCAGTGGCTAAGTTTGTATAATCAGAGTAATCCAAGAGTTTTACAGTACGCTAAATCCATTTATGCATTCAAAAACACAATTTAAACAACAAAATATTAGAAATTTTATCTAGATTTAAATCACCAAATTCCGACCAAATACATCAAAACGTTTAACCAACGCCTTTCATTAAAACCATACTATTTCATTAAAACCATACTAACAGAACCAAAAGCCTTGAATGCTGACCTTAGTACAAGAGTGCGGGTTGGGGATGAGCGTGGACAATTTCCCAGTATTGTTATTGAGATAAAACTCAATGGACCAAGCTCATAGGAAAATCCACTGAAACTGGAGCAACTAGGACCTCCTATAAGCCAAAGAAGAAGTGGATCCTTTGCTGGATTTCTTTCCGACTTCACAAAATAGTAGAAAAGTTCTCTTCCATTAACCTCACTAACTATCACATACCTTTGTTTGGAAAATCGGTATTTCCAGAGAAACCATAGCTCGAACCTTGAACTTATATGCCACGCATTTAATCCAGCCATCCACACATCTTTCATTGATTATGGGAGGTTGAAGTGCATGTGTTTTAATCTGATGCCAACCTCCTGTAACCAAATACCACTCCATTGACGCGTGCCAACTTTTTTTTATGGGTTATGGGACTTCAAATTATTTCTTAAAACCGCTTTAAAAAGCTCCAGAATCCACCCTTCAAGTACGGCATGGTTTTAATTATTTGACGTGAATTCATTTGAATCTGTCGTAAGTGTTAAAAAGGTTTTATAAATGTCGTAATCTAAACTTAGAAAGTTTAAGTTTTTAAGGTTTGTTTTTTTTGTTAAGTTTGAAATTTGGTAAAAAAGTGTTGGATCTGCAGATTTATATGGTTAAGTTTGTATAATTTGAATGTTTTACTGATTTTTCAATAAGTTGAATTTATTTATACATTCAGAAATACAATTTAAACAACAAAAAATTATGATTTAGTCCAAATTTATGTCAGAGTTTGATTAAATGAATTAAAACCTAGAACAGTTAGACAACACTTTTATAAATGCAGTAGGCTAAACTTTCTACGAAATGACAATTTTTTCGAGAGATATTTGCTAGAAATCTAATGAAAAATTGTTAGATTTGTAGATTTGAGTGATTATTTCTATATAATCGTATTACCCCAAAAGTTTTCAACATGCTAAATGTTGGAATAATGGAGAAATTAGGATAATTAGTTAAGATATGCTTAACTAAGTTATTGTGTATCTTCCATATTTAGGTTTGATCAGTTTCAAAATCCACCTTTGTAGGAGGTTGTTGTAAGCACCTTGTGCTATATAAGTGTGTAATTGATTTACATTAATATAACAGCTTATGTGAGCGTAGACTCACTCACTGGTGATGTGCCCTTGTGGCATCACTGTGTTAATTTTAACTTGGTATCAGAGCCAGCGTTGAGGAGTGAGGAGTCGCGGTGTTGAGGAGTGTAAGTCCGCGCTGTTGTGAAGAGCCGTGAGCCTGGTGCAAATCGTGGCTGTGTGGAGGAAATTTGCGCGCAGGTTGCAGATTGCAAATTTTTTTTTTAAGTCTGTGAGCGTGGAAGAGAAGAACGCCGCTGTGCTGTGCGTATGAAGGAGAGGCTGTTGTGCGTATACCTCTGTTGGCAGTGCTGTCCGCCTGCATATACCACTGTATTTGGCAATTTATTTGCATCGACCGTGAGCCAATTTGAGCTGCTACCTGTGTAAATCCTTAAGCGTGGAGCTGCGACCGTGAGCCGTGAGCAGCCTGGTGCAGCGCGCAGATCTGGTATATTTTTATCGCTGTTCAAATAGCTATCTCGTATTTTTTATGTGGCTGGAGTTTGCATTCTCTTTCGCCGTAACTGTAGATCGTTGCTGAGTGCGCTTGATCGTGGATAGCGCGCGACTGTCCCTGTGCGTGGAATTGGTGGGGTGAGAGAGGCTCGAACTCTCGATTTGTGTAAATTTCTGCTCCTTCCCTTAAGCGTTGACTAGCTGCACCTCCAGCATTCCGGTCGGCATATCTTGATCTGGTGTTTTTTTAAAGCCGCATGGACCCTTCCAGTCCTCTGCTCTATTTTCGGCAAATTCCTTAAGATCGGTGATAGCATTATAATCGTTTTGGCTGTCAGATTCCATCCGAGTAAGCGTTTTATCAGACCATCACGCAATACCTGCAATCTGGGTTTGGAAGAGCATTCGAATGCTGATGAACAATTGGACGCCAGCATGAAAACTTAAGTCTTCCATTCTGGCGTACCAATTCTAGACTGCTCCTCCATAGCTTGACCAAAATCTCCTCCTGTTTTTTTTCACGATTTTAGAGAGTGCTGACTGCACGTTATTTCGCGGCGGTGCTCTGGGACTGAAAAGTTGTGCGAATGAGCTTATTGACATCATGTCAATCGAATCCCTGCGGGTTGAGCTGAGACCACGGCTGAGACGGAGAGGATTTCTGTAAGAGGCTTCCTTGAGGCGAGGAGGAAGCGGTAA
>JZKD02S0473816.1:0-17247 GCA_000966675.3 Picea glauca
AACTTTCCAGTGGGCGATGACATACATCTTTCACGATCTGGTTGAAATCATCCTCGCCTACTTGGATGATCTCACAGCTCGATCCAAGAAACGCACCCAGCATCTCGATGATTTACGAATCATCTTTCAACGGTGTTTCCAGTACAACATCCGCTTGAATCCTCTCAAGTGCATGTTCTGCGTCACCACAGGGCGCCTCCTCAGTTTTATCGTTTCCCAAAGAGGTATTATCGTGCACCCCCTCAAAGTCAAAGCTATCATCGAAATTCCACCTCCTTAGAATTTACGGCAACTTCAGAGTCTTCAGGGCAAAGCTAAATTTCTTCGGTGCCTTTTCCCAGATTACTCCATCCGTGCACATGGTTTCCTTCGCTTACTATGTCACAAAATCCCTTTTCACTAGGACGACTATGCCCAACAATCATTTGACAATCTTAAAGCATCACTTTCAAATGCACCTTTGATTAGTGCACCTGACTACAATCGCGACTACATCCTCTATGTATCAGCATCAATTGTATCAGTAGCCGACGTCCTCGTCCATCTCATAGATGACAATCATGAACATGCCATTTACTATGTTAGTAAGAACCTCTCAGGGCCACCCTTGAAGTATAAACACGAAGAGAAACTTGCTCTTGCAGTTTTCCTCACAGTCCAGAAACTGCGCCATTACATTCTGCTTCACACCACAAAGGTCGTCACAGATTCCAACCCTATGCAATACTTGCTCAGCCGTCGCCAGGTTAACGGAAAATTCGCTCATTGGATTGTTATCCTTTAGGAGTATGACCTCGAGTTCTCAACACCTAAGAGTAAGAAGGCCCTCCTTCTCGCCGAACTTGTCATGACCCTCCCTGCTGACACCACCAGTGCCCCCGTCAACATCGACTTTCCTGACGAACATCTCTTTTACATCGCTTCCGATGACCCTTGGTATGGTGACCTTCTCATCTACCTACGAACTCAAAATTTTGGTCACCATCTATCACGAGATGATCGTCGGCGTATTTTCCATCAGGGCCCCCGCTATCTCCTCATCGGAGACATCCTATATCGGCAGGGTGTTGACACCATTCTTTGTCATTGCCTGACTATTGACGAGGCTGACAGAGTCTTAAACGACTGCCATAGCGGCGCATGTGGGGGCCATCTTTCAGGTATATCCACGGCTCAAAAGATTATTCGAGCTGGTTACTTTTGGCCTACCTTGTTTCATGATTGCATTCATGCCGTGAAATGATGTGAGCAATGTCAGCTCTACGCCAACAAAGCCCGAGCTCCCCCCGCTCTTCTTCACCCTTTCATTACTGTGGGGCCTTTTTGTAAATGGGGCATCGAATTTATGAATTGTAATCCCCCCTCTAGCAATGGTCACAAATACATTGTTTTCGCCATTGATTACTTCACCAAATGGGCTGAAGCTATGCCCACTTTCAACAACACCGCTGACACTGCAACACGTTTTTTCTTTAATCACGTCATATCCCATTTTGGAGTACCACTCCAACTTGTTTCCGATCATGGGAAACAATTCGAGAATGAGATCTTCGTCGAACTCTCATCTCGGTTAGGCTTCTCTCACGAGTTTTCTTCACCATATTACCCTCAGTCAAATGGAAAGGTTGAGGCAGTGAACAAATTCCTCAATACCATGTTACAGCGCATGGTTAATAAACATAAAACCAATTGGCATCACATGTTTTTTTCCATGCTATGGGCTTATCGAACGATAGTAAAGACTGCTACTAGTTTCACGCCATTCCATTTAGTCCACGGGGTCGAGGAAACTCTTCCCATCGAGTGCGAAATTCCCACCTTATGCACCGCAATTGAGCTATTACCTGACACTGATCCAATGGAGCAGCGCTTGATGAACTTGGAGTCTCTGGATGAAGATCGTCGATCTTCCTTACAGAACAACGAGGTAGCTAAAAAACAATCCAAAGCTACCTTTGATTGCCATGTCAACCTTCGGTCATTCCGCGAAGGTGACCTTGTCCTGGCTTATGATATCGCTCATGATACCTTTGGCCACGACAAATTCGAATCACTCTGGCATGGCCCTTACATTATCCAACATTGCCTCACCAAAGGCGCATACATCTTGGCCTCCCCCGAAGGCCTCTCGCTCAAGGAACCCTTCAATGGGTTATACCTCAAGAATTTTTATGCCTAAAAGTAGTCATTCTACTTTAGGTTATTTTTTCTTTTTAGTGTTTTTAATCTTTTTTCTCCTACCCTCTCGTCTAAACTATCCTTTGTGCTATTGACAGATGCTTCCTCCACCAGCCTACCACATTGGTTACGCCGATGGCGTTAGCCGTTGGACACAAAATCTTGCTTTGGCGGCTTGGGATCTATACACCCCCTCACACGAAATGCTACATTCAAGCGACATATGTTTGGGACCAGCAACCAACAACCAAGATGAATACACTGCGGTCATTGGCCTCCTGGCTGATGCCCAACGTCATCATATTCGCCACCTCAATAATGTATACCGTGTACGCGATCTGTGCCTCTTTCGCAAATACCTACAGGTTAGACTGTTATCTCGACATTTTGATTCCATTACACTTACACATATTCCAAGACAATTGAATCAAACTACAGATCAAATAGCTAACATGGTGTTAGATTGGCATATATCACATCAAACTACACATACATAAACATCCCATAAAATCCTGTCACAACATATAGATAGAATAGACATCATCATAATCATCAACACAAAAACACATGTAGACAACATCAGGATCTCAAAATATGTATACTAGTATATATATAAAGGCTCATCAGGCCATCCGAATGTTTACATACAAAAAATACATGTATCCGCAGGCCAATACATCACCTCGGTACAAAAACGGGCTCACCAGCCTATAAACAACAAAAAGATATACATCATGCACCACTCATGGTGCCTCTATCATGCCCCCATCTGCTCCTCCCTCAGGAGGAGGTGGTGGCCCACCACCACCTGCCCCAGGTGGTGGTGGAGGACCACCCACAAGACCCTCCTACCCCGGCGGCAGGCGTCCACTCGTCATCGCAGCAAGCATAGCTGCTCGTCACACTATAGCCCACCATGGTGGCGGTACTCCTATACATTTCTCCAGGAACCCCTCATCCTGGATGCGTATCCACATGCCCTCAGGCATGTCCTATAAGACCATCTCCAGACGATGGCGTATGTCATCAAAATCTACTCCGGCCGTCGCCGGAGGAGCGTGTGATGGACCCGCACCAGGGTCATCGAACCGACGCCTCCTCACTGCCCTCTCAGGCTTAGCAGGTCGCCCCGCGGCATCATCCCGCCGACGTCTCTCTCCCTGCGATCATCTCTCCGACTCTCGCTGAGTCAACGCTCTCTGCATCTCCACCTCGTGCCCACGAGGTGCCAGATCTGCATAGGCAAAAAGCAACAACAAATAGTATCAACATCTATATCACATACATATGGATTGATATCTCAAAAACCAACATAAAATCAAAAACATGCATAATGCTAAGCATACCTCGATGGTCAAACACCTCCCCTGGAGGAAACACCATGTCCGGGTCACCCCAGAAGTCAACCCCCACATAGGAGTACCGAATTACTACCTACGACATCTGCCTCCATATCCACGCCGCCTCTGCAGAAAAGTAGTGGCCACCTTCGCCACCACCGTGGAGAACCAAAACTGTAGACCACCACCTCAATCATGGCTCTCGTGCCCCCAACATCTCTAGTATAACTCTCAGGCGNAACTTTCCAGTGGGCGATGACATACATCTTTCACGATCTGGTTGAAATCATCCTCGCCTACTTGGATGATCTCACAGCTCGATCCAAGAAACGCACCCAGCATCTCGATGATTTACGAATCATCTTTCAACGGTGTTTCCAGTACAACATCCGCTTGAATCCTCTCAAGTGCATGTTCTGCGTCACCACAGGGCGCCTCCTCAGTTTTATCGTTTCCCAAAGAGGTATTATCGTGCACCCCCTCAAAGTCAAAGCTATCATCGAAATTCCACCTCCTTAGAATTTACGGCAACTTCAGAGTCTTCAGGGCAAAGCTAAATTTCTTCGGTGCCTTTTCCCAGATTACTCCATCCGTGCACATGGTTTCCTTCGCTTACTATGTCACAAAATCCCTTTTCACTAGGACGACTATGCCCAACAATCATTTGACAATCTTAAAGCATCACTTTCAAATGCACCTTTGATTAGTGCACCTGACTACAATCGCGACTACATCCTCTATGTATCAGCATCAATTGTATCAGTAGCCGACGTCCTCGTCCATCTCATAGATGACAATCATGAACATGCCATTTACTATGTTAGTAAGAACCTCTCAGGGCCACCCTTGAAGTATAAACACGAAGAGAAACTTGCTCTTGCAGTTTTCCTCACAGTCCAGAAACTGCGCCATTACATTCTGCTTCACACCACAAAGGTCGTCACAGATTCCAACCCTATGCAATACTTGCTCAGCCGTCGCCAGGTTAACGGAAAATTCGCTCATTGGATTGTTATCCTTTAGGAGTATGACCTCGAGTTCTCAACACCTAAGAGTAAGAAGGCCCTCCTTCTCGCCGAACTTGTCATGACCCTCCCTGCTGACACCACCAGTGCCCCCGTCAACATCGACTTTCCTGACGAACATCTCTTTTACATCGCTTCCGATGACCCTTGGTATGGTGACCTTCTCATCTACCTACGAACTCAAAATTTTGGTCACCATCTATCACGAGATGATCGTCGGCGTATTTTCCATCAGGGCCCCCGCTATCTCCTCATCGGAGACATCCTATATCGGCAGGGTGTTGACACCATTCTTTGTCATTGCCTGACTATTGACGAGGCTGACAGAGTCTTAAACGACTGCCATAGCAACGCATGTGGGGGCCATCTTTCAGGTATATCCACGGCTCACAAGATTATCCGAGTTGGTTACTTTTGGCCTACCTTGTTTCATGATTGCATTCATGCCGTGAAATGATGTGAGCAATGTCAGCTCTACGCCAACAAAGCCTGAGCTCCCCCCGCTCTTCTTCACCCTTTCATTACTGTGGGGCCTTTTTGTAAATGGGGCATCGAATTTATGACTTGTAATCCCCCCTCTAGCAATGGTCACAAATACATTGTTGTCGCCATTGATTACTTCACCAAATGGGCTGAAGCTATGCCCACTTTCAACAACACCGCTGACACTGTAGCACGTTTTTTCTTTAATCACGTCATATCCCATTTTGAAGTACCACTCCAACTTGTTTCCGATCATGGGAAACACTTCGAGAATGAGATCTTCGTCGAACTCTCATCTCGGTTAGGCTTCTCTCACGAGTTTGCCTCACCATATTACCCTCAGTCAAATGGAAAAGTTGAGGCAGTGAACAAAGTCCTCAATACCATGTTACAGCGCATGGTTAATAAACATAAAACCAATTTGCATCACATGTTTTTTTCCGTGCTATGGGCTTATCGAACGATAGTAAAGACTGCTACTAGTTTCACGCCATTCCATTTAGTCCACGGGGTCGAGGCAACTCTTCCCATCGAGTGCGAAATTCCCACCTTATGCACCGCAATTGAGCTATTACCTGACACTGATCCAATGGAGCAGCGCTTGCTGAACTTGGAGTCTCTGGATGAAGATCGTCGATCTTCCTTACAGAACAACGAGGTAGCTAAAAAACAATCCAAAGCTACCTTTGATCGCCATGTCAACCTTCGGTCATTCCGCGAAGGTGACCTTGTCCTGGCTTATGATATCGCTCATGATACCTTTGGCCACGACAAATTCGAATCACTCTGGCATGGCCCTTACATTATCCAACATCGCCTCACCAAAGGCGGATACATCTTGGCCTCCCCCGAAGGCCTCTCGCTCAAGGAACCCTTCAATGGGTTATACCTCAAGAATTTTTATGCCTAAAAGTAGTCATTCTACTTTAGGTTATTTTTTCTTTTTAGTGTTTTTAATCTTTTTTCTCCTACCCTCTCGTCTAAACTATCCTTTGTGCTATTGACAGATGCTTCCTCCACCAGCCTACCACATTGGTTACACCGATGGCGCTAGCCGTTGGACACAAAATCTTGCTTTGGCGGCTTGGGCTCTATACACCCCCTCACACGAAATGCTACATTCAAGCGACATATGTTTGGGACCAGCAACCAACAACCAAGATGAATACACTGCGGTCATTGGCCTCCTGGCTGACGCCCAACGTCATCATATTCGCCACCTCAATAATGTATACCGTGTACGCGATCTGTGCCTCTTTCGCAAATACCTACAGGTTAGACTGTTATCTCGACATTTTGATTCCATTACATTTACACATATTCCAAGACATTTGAATCAAACTACAGATCAAATAGCTAACATGGTGTTAGATTGGCATATATCACATCAAACTACACATACATAAACATCCCATAAAACCCTGTCACAACATATAGATAGAATAGACATCATCATAATCATCAACACAAAAACACATGTAGACAACATCAGGATCTCAAAATATGTATACTAGTATATATATAAAGGCTCATCAGGCCATCCGAATGTTTACATACAAAAAATACATGTATCCGCAGGCCAATACATCACCTCGGTACAAAAACGGGCTCACCAGCCTATAAACAACAAAAAGATATACATCATGCACCACTCATGGTGCCTCTATCATGCCCCCATCTGCTCCTCCCTCAGGAGGAGGTGGTGGCCCACCACCACCTGCCCCAGGTGGTGGTGGAGGACCACCCACAAGACCCTCCTACCCCGGCGGCAGGCGTCCACTCGTCATCGCAGCAAGCATAGCTGCTCGTCACACTATAGCCCACCATGGTGGCGGTACTCCTATACATTTCTCCAGGAACCCCTCATCCTGGATGCGTATCCACATGCCCTCAGGCATGTCCTATAAGACCATCTCCAGACGATGGCGTATGTCATCAAAATCTACTCCGGCCGTCGCCGGAGGAGCGTGTGATGGACCCGCACCAGGGTCATCGAACCGACGCCTCCTCACTGCCCTCTCAGGCTTAGCAGGTCGCCCCGCGGCATCATCCCGCCGACGTCTCTCTCCCTGCGATCATCTCTCCGACTCTCGCTGAGTCAACGCTCTCTGCATCTCCACCTCGTGCCCACGAGGTGCCAGATCTGCATAGGCAAAAAGCAACAACAAATAGTATCAACATCTATATCACATACATATGGATTGATATCTCAAAAACCAACATAAAATCAAAAACATGCATAATGCTAAGCATACCTCGATGGTCAAACACCTCCCCTGGAGGAAACACCATGTCCGGGTCACCCCAGAAGTCAACCCCCACATAGGAGTACCGAATTACTACCTACGACATCTGCCTCCATATCCACGCCGCCTCTGCAGAAAAGTAGTGGCCACCTTCGCCACCACCGTGGAGAACCAAAACTGTAGACCACCACCTCAATCATGGCTCTCGTGCCCCCAACATCTCTAGTATAACTCTCAGGCGCAACAATGGCACCCTCTCCAAGAACCAGGCCACTAGGATGGACCCGAAAGAAAACTCTCCTCCATCCATGGACCGATAGCGGTCCGACTGTGCCACCATCCTAGTATGCAGCGTCATCCCCAAGCGAACCGCTCGCCGGCCAACACTCTTTCCAACACCAACAGCTAGCCACCACTAATCCGTTGGGTCACCATTGACCCATATATCCGAACAATCATTGCCACTATACAACAATGTGCCAGGGATTCTATCGCACTGATGCTCACCACCATCCCAGACATAAAATCTAGGCCTGAGCAATATCTCTGACCAACCTCGGCCAGCGAAGTAGTCCTTGGCATCACTGGCTCCGCCGGTAGGGGCATTCCCCAAAAGGGGAGCCCAATCAAGAAATAAATATCCTCCATCGCAGTGATGGGGATCTTCTCTCCTCGAATGAGGAAGGAGTGCAGCTTCGGACTCCACATCTAGATCAGGAACTATAGCAGATACTCATGTGCCCGTATCAACGGGCACTCAAAGAACTTTAGCAACCCACAAGTCGCCAAATTCGCACGTACATCGGGGTCCTCAATGGCCACGACATCTCACAGCTGGGCCCATTCTCGCTCTCACCACCACACTGGCATCGTCACTACTGGCCACCTGCAAACAACACAGAGTCCTATATCAGCTCATATAACCATCAACAACATCAAACAGACTCATTTTTTACCCTTAAAACCTTGCCTCATAGGCACGATTTTTATCACCCACAGGCGCGCACACATGCGCGCCTGTTCACTATATATGTGCACATATATGCGCGCCTGTTGACTACACAGGCGCGCCCATGAGCGCGCCTATTCACCATGCAGCCGCGCACAGGTGCGTGCCTGTCCAACCCATAGGCGCGCACTGATGCACGCCTGTTCAACTCACAGGCGTGCCCCTCAGGTGCGCCTTAAATTCCCCCTACCGTGCACCCATGCGCGTATATTCTATGAACAGGGGCGCACATATGCGCGCCTTTCACCGAATCACCCACGCACGTGGGCCCACAACCCCCTAAATACCCCTGTACGACCCTCCGTACAAACCCTACCCAAAAATTGAAAACCTATTTCTATGCAGGATGATCAGACCACTAACCCGATACTCGCATAACGTCAATCGGATGCCTCGTCCTCCCCGAATCTCCAAATCTCCTTTGAAAACCACTCATCCAGTCACTATTGTAGCAGGTACAAATGAGGTGGCAATGTGGGCCCTACAACTATATATAGGCCTTTTGCCAAATTTTCACTTACTATTCCGGGAGCTCACGGTGTCCGTTTTTCAAACCGTCTTCAGCCACGGGATCAGCATCCCGTCACCTACATTTCAGTAGTCCCCGGGTCGCTTTTCATCATGAGCCCCCAGGGCGCCTTTTTTTTTTCTCATTTCATGGTCAGGTACGCACGTGCATAGTCACGTTTATAAAATACATGCTCATATCTTAGATTCTCTTCAGATATTGTTTACTTTGGGTATTTGGTTGTTATGTGTGCAGGTACTTTCTCATCACCCATCAGCATCACCCCTTCAGGTATATATTTAGCACTGGCATGTAGTCTCTCCCGCCATCTTGCATTTACATTTCCAGTCACACCCTCTGAAATTGGCCTTTAGGATCCTCATTCCCGACTCTGTAGTACCCATGCTTCCATTTGCATCTTCGGTACTGTAACCCGGTAGCATTCTCACCCACATGAGTTGTCCCATTCATAGCACCTTTCGGAACTTTTGACACTCATGTTGTTCTTCATTACCCTTTAGGGATGGGATTCCCGATAGTCTTTCATCATGTCATGAATCAGCCACATACTTCTTCTCCTCATTTTGCTAGCTTTCCGTATGGACTCCCAGGTTATCTCTTCACGGTTCTATTTTTCACCTGCACCTCCGTAGTATCATGAACCCTTCATTTTATCCACCATCAGTTTGCCCATCTACGAACCTCTCTTCATTTCACCTACCTCATACAAAAACTCACCAATGGGGCCCCCACCCTTCATCAGTTTTCCAAGAAATTCTGCCCTCCCTGGGGCACTCATTTTACACTAGGGCACTCGTTTATGTATTTGTACATTTTTTTTCCAAAACATTATTCATTATTTATTTGTACAAACACCTGTATTTCCAATCTTTACATTTTCTTTTGTCATCACCGTTGGCGACTTGCTTCATTTTGGCCACGCGCAACCCATGTCACCCTTGGTTGGAGCATTACTTATCATCTACCCTTGCCGACATCGTCCATATCTTTAGAGTACTCCACAGGTCATTTACCTCTACCCTCTGAATTTGTTCACCTTGTCCCGCCTCTGGCACAACTTATCATCAGTCTCGTCGTCCCCCTGACACTCGACCTTGTTACACCGTTGCGGCCACTTTTCATCTCATACATCCTCCAACCAAGGGTAGTCTTGAGTCTTCCCACTTCTTGACTTCATCCATGTACCTATGCCACTTCCTCACCTCAGTAGATTCCACAAAGCCCTTTGCTTTTGGGAGTCGCATCCCCCTTTTGTCGACTTCAGCACCATTTTCCAGAAGGGTGACAGTATCTTTATTCTCATTCTCCATTTAATGAGAGATCTCGAATGGCACAGGGTGAAACACCATTGCTCCCTACTGTCATTGGCCCCCATAACATTCGACGAAAAAACTTTCTTATGTTATGGTGGGTCTTACTTTGCGACTATTGCAGTTATTTCTATCATTTGCCGAAGACCTCTGAACTGGGTAGGGCCATCAATTCCCGCATCATCACCGATACTTATTTCCGCGATCATTGCTTATTGTTCCGAGTATGTTCCTTTGCAGAATTTTCTTCTGCCTTTATCATCACCACCCCTGAGGGCGCTGTAGTTGTCTACACCAACACTTCAGTCATATTTTTTTTCAGAGTTACATAATACAAGCATGGGGCATGCCTGCCTCGTTTGTACACAGTTTTCTCTTTTTTTGTACAACTCTCAGAAGATCGGGTTCTACCGATTCCTTTTTTTCTCTCCAATGAATCGCTCTGAATGGTCCCACTATTGCTCTCTCTTACAACAACATTCTCAGTAGAAGAAACATTGATGGATTTCGGCTATACATATGCTCCTAACCTCATCCATCAGGGGGCATCTGTTATCACTGAAATTTTGTCCGCACATGGCGACAAGAACTCAACATCGTCAAACAGTAATGAAGTCATTCATGGCACTGAATTAATTTCATAGCATTCCAAAAAGGTAAAAAACTATACAAAGTAACCAAAAATTGAAGGGCACTTTACATAAGTTTGGTGCATGCGCACATGCGCGGAATAGGAACGTACCATGCACGCATACGCGCACGATGAACGACTGTTGGCGCAAAAACCTGCGCACCTGCCAAACAGTGCATTTATTGAATTGGTCGGCCTCCCAACCACTTATGGATCAGCTCCCAAGCCGATTTGACCCTCAAATCTGAGCTGAATNCGTCAAACAGTAATGAAGTCATTCATGGCACTGAATTAATTTCACAGCATTCCAAAAAGGTAAAAAACTATACAAAGTAACCAAAAATTGAAGGGCACTTTACAGAAGTTTGGTGCATGCGCACATGCGCGGAATAGGAACGTACCATGCACGCATACGTGCACGATGAACGATTGTTGGCGCAAAAACCTGCGCACCTGCCAAACAGTGCATTTATTGAATTGGTCGGCCTCCCAACCACTTATGGATCAGCTCCCAAGCCGATTTGACCCTCAAATCTGAGCTGAATCCGCATGGTAGGCTGGTCAAAGACCTAATGAAGCCCTAAAGAGCCCCTTTTCACACTTCAAAGGAGTTACATAATCAATCAATGAAATGCTATAAAAAGCCATGAAGAAACATCATTTTCTCAAGGAATTTCATGTAATGTTATGATGCCTAGATTGTTTTAAGGACTCACTCCTTGACAATAACACATTGGCACCATTTCATTGAGCCATCCACCTCTCCATTGAGTGGGTGTGCTAGGAGTTCTTTCACCATCATTTTCATTTTTCTTATTGTAAGGAGAGCAAGTTTGTGAGGGCCCAAGAGCCTTCCTTTGGAGGAATAAGGGACTCATAGTCCCCTTTCTTTATTATGCTTTGATTTCATCAATTGATCAGCCTAAAACATTGGTGATATTGGTCTTGTTGTGTTTTTATCTCTATACCCATATGCTTATGATTTTAGTTTATATTAATTTAATTCTTGCTTATAGTTTTGTTTTTCTTTCTATAACTCTTTCCTCTACAGCTGTCATGCTCAGAAAGACCCAACTGGGCATGTAAGCACCCTTGATTTTCTCACCAAGTCGACGAAAAGGGTGAAAACACTTGGTTAGAATTATATATCTCTACAACCTCTCTTCATCTTCTAAGACATATCTAATTGTACCACACTGGTACACTTGGTCTATTGTAACTCAATCTTATCAATCACAAGCTAGCTTAGGGGGCTTACTGCAAAGAACTATCTATCTCTCTACTTGAGAGTAGGTCCTCCACTCTCTTTGCATCTACTCCCTCTAGGATTCTGCAACTTCTCCCTCTGGGACTCTATAACTGCTAAACACTGAGGCTAAGAGTAGTTTCTCTACTCTGTCAACAACTACCCTCCTCTTGGGTTTCTCTCTGTGCAACTGGCTCCTCCACTCTCTCTCTACAATTTCTTCCACTACAACTGCTCTATATAAAACTAAGAGTGGCTCAATAAATTCTCCCTCTGGAGCTAGAGGTGACTCCTCCTCCATCTCTTCTCCCTTTGAAACTGAAGGTAGTTTTTTCTCCTTCTCTGGAGGTAAATTAATCTCTTCTCCCTCTGGATGTAGTACCACCTCCCTCTCTGGGAGTGCCCCTACATACACTGGAATTGTTTCCATCCTTGCTCCCTCAACATCTCATGTCTCAAATCATGTACTGGGAATTCTACAACTTATTTCTATGAGTTTCATACTATATCTCCATCACATGGTCCATCACCATAGGTTTCATTCATGGTCACTGAAAATGTCTCTGTTATTTGGCATGGTCCCATCTTGGGAGCTACATTGCTTATAGAGACTACCTATCTCTGAGCATCATTTCTCATGAATTCACTCCAGGACATCTTGTTGGAAGGTCTTACCCTCCATGTCAGATTCTTTGAATGATCTAGATGACTCCTCTTGAGTCTTGACTCCCTCTTTGTAAAACTTGAAAATAAATCATGTTACTTTCCATGTGATCTCATTGTCCACTAACCAGGTCCCCCTTCTAGAGACTACACCATAAAGAGAGAAGATCAAGGGGATTGATCTCCTTTTCTATTTTATTTATTGCACACTATAAATATTGATGACATGAATAATATTATTGAGCACCTGTACCAGGGAAAGTGGCTCAAATAAAATAAGACATCTTTCAGGCTCTTATACCAGGGAAAATGGTCCTTAAAAGAAATAAGGGTTCACGTATCAGGGATAATGACCCTTGATGCCAGTTGTATTGTTTCCCAATTCCTACTATAGTCATTGTTATCATGATAAAATGGATCCACCCATAGTCTCATGCAAATTTGATTGCCACAATGAATCAATGTAGGCTCAAGTATCTGACCAAATAAATCCGCAAGGCGATTTTGAAGCCATACTGCTTCGCAGACTGCCACACTAGATGCTATGTACTCTCCCTTTGTTGTATTGAAGCGTTCATTCACACAGGGTTGTGGGCCTTTCAAATTTCACTCTAGAGAGTGTGTGGATGGAATCTGATTCCACACTCTTCCTTCGGTTCTAGACCTTGGAGAATAGATTGCAGGCCCTCCAGGCTAAGTAGAAACAAGATCGCAAGTTGATGAACTCAAAAATTCCCAAGAACAAGTTGTTACAAATCGAAAAGCCAACAAATGGGCCTAAATTAGAGATCTCATAGAGTTTATTAGAGATTCTTTCCYCCCTRGGTGGACCCCGTCAGTATCCCTTGAATGGCACCCCCGCCTAGGAAAAGGYGGGGTCCCTAGAATCTCAAATGGATATTGGAATTGTAATGGTATCTTTTGGCTCACTCTAGGMTCAATTTTCAATTCTCTCAGAYCATAAGATATTCTCTTAGACTTATTTATCATTGTCCAGGGATATGACAACCAGAGTCTAAATGAGGTTGTTGTTTTATAAGAATTTATCTATCCTAGAGATCATAAGTAGCAATAYGTGTCAGCCATAGAGTGGCTATTGCAACATCATCGCAAAGAAAAAAGAGCATCAAGAATGAATCATGTTAGAATATAGAAGATGGTGTGCTCATTTTACCATTGATGATACCCTCGTCACCCAACCACAGGCCGAAGCCTCCCTCCGAGCACCTTAACCTTGAATGATAATTCCTCCAGAAGCAAACCCTAGGCTAGATATCCAAACAAAGAGTAGCGCATCAATACCCAAGGATAACACATTGCAAAAATATGATCAGATAGTAAAAACCCTAGCGAAGAGATATTTAGGCCAAAACTGAGAACTAGCAGCTTCTGCAGCTGCACCTGCAACCCTCCTCCAAAACTGCGCACCTGACTACAACTGCAGTGTGCACCAACTGGGAAACTGCAATTCTGAGATGCTACAAATGAGAACTGGCACCCTACATATATAGTAATCCTGCCAGTTTGTTGGGGCCGACTTCTTCTTCTAGGTATGTGTCTATTCAATATATTATTATTAATTCTGGTTGACTTCTTCTCTTGGAGGCTAATAGCCTAATATAAATTATCTTCTTAAGACGACAAGGCTTCTAGGGTTATTAGCCAACTCATTAGGGTTTCTCTTTCTTTCTGGAGTCTTTTATTCTCGTCAGGTTCACACGTGGGGGTAAATACCTCCCACAGCTACCATAATATTAACAAATCATAATGTGACATCTATTATTAAATCGGTGACCTTGTTCTCTTCTTTCTCATTTATTAGTTGAATTAGGTCCTTAATGAATGAACCCATTCTCAATTCCATTTCTCTCATCAACTACTTGTTTTTAAAGATTGAAGACCCTATCTGGTGAATTTACAATCTCATATTAAAATACAGAGAAGTTAAGATCCAACCCTAGCCTAATAGAATGTGTTGGAGCCATCTTTGTCGCAAAAATATCCTAGGCAGACTTGTAAGTAAGAAAGGTGTTCTCAACAGCCTCCTTCCTTTCGAAGCCTCTTTTAAACTGGGTCCATTACAAAGTAAAGTTAAATACTTCAAGGTTCTGACCATGAAGGAAGGGTCTTATCACTAAAATTTTATCTGCAAAATTACACACAAATGGTTACAAAAACACAACAATGCCAACAACAATTAGTTCACCTGCAACACCAAAATGCATTTCAAAAGGAAAAATATATACAATTGGGAAAAAATTGACATACGCAAACTCACTTAAGGAAGAACATGCACAATGCATGGGCCAACAAAGCACGTAGAGCACACAATGCACAAAATGTGCGACTGCGTACGAGAAAATTGTGCACTCCTATGAACGATGCAATTATGGTTCTTGTCAGCCCCCAACCACTTATGGACCAGCTCCCAACTTGATATGAACTCCAAATATGAGAAAAATACGAATGGGGGGTTGGTCAAGGAACAAAGCATGCCCTAAAAGACCCCTTGTTCACACTAAGAACGAGTTGAATTTTTCCTTGAAGAAATGTTATAAATGGAGGCCATGGGTGCACTAAAAAACCAAGGATATTCATATTATTGTTATGCTGCCTCAATCCTCCCTTGATAATCCTCTTTTCTCCTTGGAGTATTCAATCACTATTGAAATAGGCCATTCCACTCACCTCTTGAAGGAATAGGCATTGAGTTTCTTCATCTTTTGTCCCATAAGTCCTCATTTTTCTCTACGGTGTTTTTCCAACTAATATAGTTATCCATTGGTGGCATAATCTTGGTCATTGGTTGATTGTTTATGGTTCTAAAAGATTCTTATGCATTCTAGTTTTTATTTCATTAGTTGTTTCAGTTTGTTTATTTGTTTATTACATGTGTTTGGATTGTTTAACCCACTCACTAACTTTTGTCTTGTCTAGCATACCCAACTAGGCATGCAAGTGCCATTGTTTTTCTCACCCAAGTGACAAAATGGGCACAACAGATTAACGACCATATTGGGGATAGGTATCAAATTCCACCCTATTTGGGCTTAGAGAGCACTTATTTTTAGTTATTTTTTCTTGCAGGCACCAAAATCGGCCCAACCTTACCTGTCAAAAGCCAAATTCTGAGTTGGAGGAAAATTTCACTAAAAACAATTTCCTCTGGCGTGTATCAGAAAGTGTGCGGGTATTCCAGCCCACAGATGCGCAATCAGTGCACTGTGTGCCCAAAAGGCTTCTTTTCTTTGTGCATTATGCCTCTGTCAGAATTGTAACCCGCGCACATTTCCATATTTTCAAAATTGTAATGGTTTTTGTGATGATTTGAAGGCCCCTAGCCTTCAAACTCTTGCTTTCATGCAATTTTTAATTCCCATGCACTCCACTTAGACTCATTTCCCATATGAAAGGCTAGATAAACATAGGTGCTTAGGGGGTAAAAAGAACCAAATATTCTCCTCTTTTGCTTTGGTTTCCACATGGACAGCTTGTTTGGTTTGTAAAAATTAAGTTGAGATTATTTCTATCACATCTAACAACACTTACATTGGGACCCAAAATCAAATTGTATCATTGAGTATATTCTTCTCTCACACCATAGAGCGATCTTGAGAATCAGAAAGGTGGTTAAGGAGACATTTCATCTCCCTTAAAAAAAATATTTAAGAGAGGAAAAATCCCCCCTAGGGCTCCTCTTAGTTTATTTTTGAAATCATCTTAAAGTTGTAAGGGCCCATACATGCCCACATATTGAAAACTTAAGATAGTTTCTTGAAATTGCTTTCTTAGTTTACATCACTAGGGTAGTTTAAATATCAAAGTAACGGGCCCATATATGCCCACATGTTTGCAATCTAGGATAGGATAGTTTTTCAAGATTTCTTAGTGTAAACAACATTAGGGAGTTTAAAGTATTGGTATGGACCCATATGTCCACATGCTAGTTCTTTAGGGATTTTAAAATTCCACAAGCTTGTACCAATGACACTTAGTAAGATAGGTAAAAAATATTTGTAAGGACCACAAGAAGTCCACATGTTGCAAATTCACACCTAACTTATTAAAATTTGGCACACTCTTTCACTTGCTCACACACAAAGTCACTCCTCACTCACATAATTTCCATCTTTAATTGTGGAGGTTGAAGTAGGTTTTCTCCAAAGGAACTCTAAAACTTCCCACTATTTCTTGAAGAAGTTATCCACACCCACTTAATTCAAACAAGATTAGTTCACACCCCTAATATCTCATCCCATCACACCTAATTTTTTTCTAAAAACCCACTAAGTTTTCCTCCATGAGAGATGCCAAAAGAATTTTTTTAGTCTAGGTAGGATCTCAGGGGTAGGCATCCAAATAACCCCCCGTTATCTGGTTCTCACATTTTGAAACATTAGAAGTTGACAAATAAGGAACTTTCAAATCCTCCAAGTCAAGTGTTCCTACACCATAAGGCAGGGAGATATCCATGAAGGGTTGAAGGCCGAGGTCCAGTTGTTCTATGCATCCCCCCTTGAGTCACCAAACTCTTGGAAGGGATCCAACCCGTGACCCATTTTTGAGACCGAAAATCTAAATTCCACA
>JZKD02S0473827.1:0-17247 GCA_000966675.3 Picea glauca
GATTGGATGGGAATCATCACTCGATGTAACCAGGTCATGGAAGACATGTGCACCAAAATCTAGGTCCTAAATGACAAAGTTGCGGACACAATGGATCCAATGGAGCAACAACAAAAGTTTGACCAAATCCAACAGACGGACAATGAAATGAATGCCCTCTTTGAGGCACAGTACTTTGGACCTATCATATAGACAATGCACATGTATATGCATTACGTTGATGAACAACAAATTCCGAGTGTAAATTGTTGGTCGCGTCAAAGCCAAAGGAGTGTAGTAAAGAGGAGACCCAACAATTTGTTGCAAAGGCATCACTCATTGCGAGGAAGTGGCAGGATAAGGTTGGAAAATTTCAAGGAGTGAGGGAAAGGGAATTAAACTGGTCCCATAGTTGGGCCCTTCATTTGAAGAGGCGAAAGAAGAGAAAGCACAAACAAAAGAGAAGAAGGAAGAAGAAAAGGAGGACAAGGGAAAAAAATGGGTACTCCAGGAAGCTGCGAAAGAACTAAGCACTTGACTCGAGGGTGAGTCAAGGGTTGTGGTCGGAGCCTGTTGGGCCCTTCATTTTTGGGATAAGGAATAAAAAAAGTTTTGATTGAGTATGAGTTGTGAAAGCTTCATAAGAGTTTGGAAAAGATAGAAAGAAGGAGCAATACAAATCAGTTGTGAAAGACAGTGCAACGCCAAGTAAGCAAAAACGGTTACAACTGAACAAGAAAGCATGCAAGATGAGACATAAGACACAACCTAACTTATATACAGGGATGGACATGATTATAAAAGGTTTGGGTTGTTGGGTTTTTTGTTGGTTGGTTGGTTAGATATTGGTTCAACTGAATTGTGACCTAGTTCAGTCTGATCCCCCTCTATGAGGTTGTTGTTAGTCAATTTAAGAGAGGTTCTGAGTTTGTAATGTAATCGATACATCTTTCAAGAGTAAGATCTCTGTGACATGAGTCCAGAGCCGAGAGTCTGCAACAGAGCACTACTGTGTATTTATGAGTTTGTAACTGAAGAAATATTATGATGCTAACATGAAGAAAGACCTAAATTTTCAAAATATGTTGTATTTTTGTGTGTTTTACTTATACATTACAGTTCTTCTTTATGGTTTGTGAGTTCCACATGATGATTATGTGTCTAAATTCTTATTTGCAACATAAGTAGGTTCGATTCATGCATACATGAGTTCAGATTTGTTCGGTAGGCAGATTTATTTTGCAAGAACAGGATGAGTCCTAAAGGTTTTGTGAATCCTCCTAAGTCTTTTCCCCACCCTTCCCTATCTATTTGTCTTAGCAGCGCTTTGGGTGAGACTTATTCTCTTCGGAGGAGATGAAAATGCCAATGCTCTAGACTACTTGGTACCTTTTGTTGGTAACTTGAGAAGGACCCTGGTCTGATCAAACTTGCACCAACAAATGGTGGGGGCTAATTTTATGATGTTGGATCAAGAACTTTGTTGTAATATTTTCTATTGTACTACTGATAAAATGACCTCCCCGATCACTAGTCAGACTCCTATGACATCGAAACTGAGTGATAATATTTTAAAAAATGAACTTAGTAGTAGTATCAGTCGAACAATTCTAGACAACTGCTACCTCAACCCAATGTGTAAGGTAATCAATTGTGGTAATAATATGCCTATCCTTTGAATTCTTAGTTGTGGTGTTGATTTTCCCAATGAAGTCAACTGCCCATTTCTCAATTTCTTGTAGAGATCGAACTGTCTGAAGAGGAAATTCATATCGTCATGATGGCTTACCCATTCTTTGACAAATGTCCCAAGATCTAGCATACGCCTTTGCATCCTTAAAGAGCGTGGCCCACCATAGTCCAGCTTGGAGGACTTTCTGTACAATGGCCTTTTCTCCAACATGACCTCTCGCAACTCCACTGTGGCACTCCCATAGTATGTCTTGTCTTTCATGATCTAAGACACATCTCCTAAGGATATTATCTAGACCCAACTTATAAAATTGCCTCGCAATCAATTGATAGTCCATTGCTCTAACCACCATATGACATTTTTGAGTCGCAGAGTACATTTCTAGGAAATTCCCTGTACTTAAGAAACCTGCTATGTCTTCAAAGTATTCTGGTATGCCCTCAACTCAGAATAGGTCTACATCTAGGAGATAATCATCGACTACTCCACCACTTTCTCCCGAATCTACTCTAGACAGGTGATCAGGCCCCATGTTGCATCTTCCAGGATTAATGATCACTTCAAATGAAAATTCCTAAAACAATAATAACCATCGACAAATGTTTCCTTCCAGAACAAGTTTGTTAACTAGATATTTTAATGCAGAATGATTAGTAAAGAACTTAAAATGATAACCTAGAAAATAATGTCTAAACTTTTGAAAAGTGCAAATCATAGCTAAACCCTCCCTTTCTGTGGTTGTATAGTTGTTCTCAGCTTATGAAAACTTCCTTATAGAAAAGTAGATAGAATGATCCATGACTCCATCTCCAGGTTGTGCTAGGATGGATCCCAAGGAAATACCTGGTGTGTCTACGTGCACATGAAATTTGTTTTCCCAGTTTGGAAATATCAAAATAGGTGTCGTGCTGAGATTTTCCTTCAGGATATCAAACACTTTATCACACTCTGGGGTCCACTTGACCACTTTATACTTCTTTAGTATATTTTCTAGAGGTGTAGTGATGTTTTCATATCTTCTGATAAACCTGTGATAGTACTCTGTGTGCCCCAGCATGGAGCGCAACTTATTATCACTTGTAGGTGGCAACATGTTCATAATAACCACAACTTTGGTTGGATCTACCAGTAATCCCTCTTGGTAGACTATGTGGCCTAAAAAATTTCCATGTGGCACACAAACGATACACTTCCTAAGGTTTAACGATATATACAATTCTCTACATCTATCAAACATTAGACATAGTAGTGCTACATGTTCCTTGAGTAGATTGTATATCATCCAATCTTCCATATTAAATTCTATAAACTTGTGAATAAATTCTCGGAAAGATTCTATTACAATTCAGGAAAAAACTACAGGGGCATTCTTTAAGTGGAATGGCATCATGTTGTATGAAAATGACCCCATTTTGTTATGAATGTGGTCTTCTTTTTATCTTCTTCAACAATCCTTACTTGGTGATACCCCGAAAATCCTTCTGTGAATGAGTAAGATTCTTTCCTCGCAACCTGTTCTAGCACCTCATCAGTAAAAGGTGTTGGGAATGGGTCATGCACACAGGAATAATTAAGGCTTCTGTAGTCTACATAGACCCTAATTTCCTATTTGCCCTTCTTTCTCTAGATGACTATTGGGCTAACCCATCCTACTTCTTCCACTACAAAAATAAGTCCAACTTCCACCATCTTGTATATTTCCCTTTTAACCTTCTCTTTCACTCTGGGTTTAAGGAAATATGGTCTATGCCTTGCAGGCTTTGATCCTGGTTTCAGTTCAATTTTCATCTCTCCCATAGCTCGTTTAATCCCCTTTAGCTCCGAAAATGTCTTTGGGAACAAGTCCTCATACTCTCGCAATAAGCTATGTATTTCTTGGCTAGTTTGCTCATCCCAGTAATCTCCCACCATATTTATCTTAGGTTTCTATGTGGTTCCTATATTGACTTTGCAAAAATTCAATGGATAATTATAAGAACCATCAGTCTGGCTGGGTATGATGTTATGGATTTCTCTGCTTCCTTTTGTTTCCTTAATGGCTAAGTTTCTCAATTCTTCTAAATCATATGGGATTTCCAGATCCTTCTCAATCTTATAAAATTGTATCGTTCTCTTGTCCAAGTTTAGGTGAAGGTTAGATTGAAGTTCTTGGCTATGCTTTGCACATACCACTAGGTCTAATTTCCGTTTACCAGTATATGTAAAAATGAATTCTTTAATTCTTTCCAGGATTACTTTAATCTTAGGGTAGGTACCTGTAAATGGGAATTCCTTGAAAAATTGATCTGCCAATGTTTTCCAGTTGCTGGTCTATCTTCTGGTTTCTTCATGCATGAACCAAGATTTCAGAATTGGACCTAGTGATTGGGGAAACACTTGAACCCATAAGAGAGATGGAATTTCCACAACTTGCCACTGTCTCATGCATTGTTCAATATGTGGTTTAGGATCATATTGTCTGGTGAACAATTGCGCAACCTGGAAATCCATACACATCTCTGATTCCAACTTCTCCTTATCTTGAAATCTATATTGGATATCTTGTTTCACATCTTCCCAATTCTCAACTAAGGCTTTGTGATTGTCCCACCATCTGGTAGGGGTGTCCTGGAGGGATAAATCCAACACTGAGATACTTTGATCCTCCAATACCTTTTCTTCCATGCTAACCAGAAAAACGTCATGTCCTGAGGTACCATCATATATTGGGTGTTTTATGACCTCAGTTCCAACCCATCTAGTTTCCCCGACAATTGCTCATATTCTTGAAAATATTTCATATGAACCTTGCTGCCAAATGTCAAATGCCAGTTATGAATATTTTTCCACTGATTGTGTGCTCCTCCAACTTACCGATCCATCAACAATAGGATTTATGTAGTCTTCTCTTGTTCTTGCTGTCACAGTGTTCAGCTGATCCAAGTATTCTCCCTCCGTATTGTTGTCTATTGGATATGTGTATTGAGGGCCTGCATATGGATCCAAGGGTTGAACTACTTTTGTTTCATTTTCCTCAAATGTCATAGTGTCTTTCTTTAGGTCAATCGCCGCATAGTTGTCATAATCCCAATCAGTACCAAGTAGTGCAGGGTAAGGGTCCTTACTATCATTATTTTGATTACCTCAAAATCAACTACAGTCTTCACTCCGCCAACATCTATTTCCACTTTCTGCAGTCTTCCTATTGGAAAATACAATATTGATTGGCCATTCATAGCTGGATTGGGGAATGTGTCAACTAGGGTTTTCCTAAGGCTTCCCAAGTCTTTTTAGGAAGTATATTAACATCAGATCCTAGATCTAACATGGCATCCTTAATCTCAAATTCATCTAGATGGGATGTTAATATAAAATCATTTCCAGTTCGTACTTTCCTTCTCTGCACTCTCTAAGTATTCTTCTTAGGAATATTAGCCCTTATTCTTGTTTCTGGAGATTCTTCATTCTCTAGAACTAGGTATAGTGAATTGCACAAATTTTCTGCCAACTGGTCATTCTCAAGAATATCAGAAAATAACTGAAACCAAAGGTCAACTACATTTTGTGGTTGCTCAGGTTGTCTCATTGGTACTACAAGGTTTCTGGGTGTAGGGGGTGAAGCATGCACTTGTGAAATCTTGGGGTAAAAAATAAGCTGAGGGGGTTTCTCTTGCATCTTAAGGCTAGGGATATTTTGAAATACTTCTATGGAATTTTTAAAGAATAGATTTTGTTTTAGAGGATCATACCTATCCTCCTTAGGCACTGCTTTCTAGATCTATGATAAATCCTCAACATCTACACTAGTCTTTTCCCCTCCTCGAGTAACGATATTAAGGTTGGGTAGTTTTCATCTAATAACTCTCTTTATATCTAAATTGATGAGGTTAGTTCCTCATTGATGTACCCAATCTTCCCATTTTGTAATTAGTTCTGAGAAATCTTCAGTTGCACGCCCATTGGTTCTGCAGTGAGAGAACCAAGGCCACCTCGGATGAGGAAAATGTCTAGCCATGTGGCCTTACTCATAACAATTGTAGCATCTACGTGGTCCTCTTCCCTTGGTTATTCCTCCTCTGAAGTCTCCTCTGGCTGCACCTCCTCTACCTCTTCCCGGTCCCTGAGGGGTTTCATTCACCCTAAATGATGTTCAATCCAACTTGTCTGCAAGTGCATCCAACTCTCTACACTCATTTGTAGCATGTGTGGTAGATGCACAAAACTCACAATGCACAATATTAAGTACTGTTGAATACTTATGAATAATGAGGCACTGTCTTGGCCCATTCCCATGGATTCAATAAATATCACAATACTCAGCTGATGACGCTACTTGATTACCTATAAAATAATGATATGGGTTTGGGGTATGGAATGGTAAATTCACACATACTTGCACAACTCATCTCGTGGGTCTTGGTGAGGGTTCCATCATATTTTGAGGAGGTCCCATTCCCCTCATTTGTGGACATTCGTTCACCAGATTTCCTTCTATGTAACATTCGATACACTAGACTTGTGGTCGTCTTGGTCTGGGTATCATCAATTCTTGAATCTTCTCTGAAAACACTGATATTTTCCCTTGTAGTTGTGCCAAATTTGCATATGTTGGGAGTCTGGTCACTCTCAGGCTCCCCAGATATCCTACCATGGATTCAATCTTCATTGATTGTTCCAAGGCATCAATTCCATGACTACAACTAGTAGCTAGTATAAAGGGGGAGAATTCACTAGTAGCTAGTATAAAGGGATATTGTGGACTAGTGTGTGAAGGCCACGACTGCAACTAGTAGCTAGTATAAAAGGGGTGAATTCAATAGAGGGGCCAAAATCCGTTAAGATATGAGAACGATCATAGATTACCCACTTAGAGTGAATGTGGTAACATCGAAATGTTGCAGAGAGCTATGGAATTATGAACGGTTAGGAAAGCATGCACCAAACAAGCACAATTACTGAGTTGAAGTTCATACGTGGTGCAACTTTTAAGAAAATAATGTCAACAAATGGGATGATGACGCTGGCGGATATGGACACAAAGAAGAAAATATTTACATACACATTACAGGATGACCATAGAAAAACATGATAAGAGATAATTACATAAGGAAAGCCTGGTAGTAAGGTATAAAGAATGTAAACCTACCACTCACAAGCAAGCACAAAAGTGCATAGCGTCAATCATCGCAAGAGCCTCCGCTGATGCAATTTTAAGAAAATGACTATAAAGGTCACTAAGGAGGTCAAGAAGTTGTGCATGACCAAGGGAAGGCTCAGGGTGACAATTAATGAGGTGGCATGGAGCAAGGGAACCCAAAGGATGCCAAAGAGGAGCTTTGTCTGATTGGAAGAGGGGATTAGTGGATTGGGTACTAAGATTATCTCATAGGAAGAGTGATGGAATAGTAGTATGCACAGTCCAACGTATACAAGGCCGTTAAAAATATAAATAGGACAACACTGATGCTTAGTAGTAATGAAAAGTCATAAATCCACAATAGGGCCATAAATAGAAACAACAACTAAAAAATAATACATAATAGTAGGACGAGCCAGGATTTTAGGATGGATTTAAGAAGAGAAATGACATTAATAAATTGTATGGAATACCAATGGAAGAGTGGGCCAAGCAATTAAGTCTAATGATACAGTCCCAACTGGCATGACAGTGTAAGGAAACACATGAAATCAAGGAAGGGTCACTATTGTTTATTGCAAGAAAGAGTAGATAGAGAAGTGAACTAGAACAATGAGGAAAAAAGAGACCAGATAATTAGATCTGAACAATAGGTGACCACATGGAGGGACCACACAAATCTTAGAACTAGCCACAAATAAGGAATGACACGACCAAAACTAGGAGGGTTGTAACATACCCACTACCTAAAATCAAAGTTTTTCGTTGAATTCTCAATAATGAGAATCCCCGAAGATTGTAGCAGCGAAATGCCAATCCCCAATCCATAGGTCTTTCATGCACCTACCCGGATTTCTGCTCATAACCATGGTCTTTCCTGATGACCATTTCAGGGTTTTCAGGGTTTCATCCTTTCTGATGTCGAGAGTTCCTATGTTCTCGATTCCCTGATCTCTGATGAGCTCTCTTCCAGCCTTAGCCCCTCCTGGCTATGCCCTCCACTTCATATGACCGCTCTCATAAGACCGCAGCTTTATATCCTCCTATCGGGGTTTCAAACTTTCAAGTGCCAAAATGAACTTGTCCTCAGGATTCGCGATCCCTCGAATCTCGACGCGCTCTTTACGCACTAGCTCCCTTGGATAGGCTCCTGGCCCATATGACCACTATCCCCGTGACCGCAGTCTTACCTCCTTCTGGGGTTTTGGGTTTCAAATTCCCGATGAGCTCTAATTTACATTAGCCCTCTATATTAGACTCTTGGTCCATGTGACCTCCTCTATATGACCGCAGTCATATTACCTATCGGGGCTTCGGGGTTTCCAATGCCAAGGTGCAATCGTCCTACGGATTCGCGATCCCTTGAATCCTGACTCCCCACTATGCTGACAGCTAGCAACTCCTGCCTGCCTTTAGTTTAATAAACAACTGTGATCGTCTACTGGATCCACGGTCCCTGATCTCCCTCGGGGTTTGGGGTTTCAAACATCGAAAAACATTTGCCTACGGGACTGTCAATCCCTCAAACCCCAATTCTCTGCCATGTTGACAACTGGCCCACACAATGGCGCTTCATTCCTTGTCTGTTGTGCTGACAACTGTCTCCCACTCATCGGGGGTTCGGACTTCGCGATTCCATCCTGCATAAACACTTTGTCACCAGGATCCCTGATATTCCGATGACCCAAACGCCGATCAACAACTTCTTGTCGGGACTTTCCATGATGGCGTCGATTGTTGCCACGCATCCTCCTCTGATGGATGGTCCTGATTTCTCTGGGATTTCGAGATTTGTGATGTCCCAATTCTTTTGACCTCAGGAACTCCGATTTCCCGATGCCGAATATCCCGACTCTCTTCATATTTCTGACACCTATCTCCCCAAACTGACGACTCAGATTTGTGTCGGGGTTTTCACTATGGACTTCCCCGATTTCATGAACGTCGATATTCTCGATGAAGGTCGGGACTTCTTCCTGGCATGAGAAGGGTTAAACCCCGTGCACCTCCTATCCGATCTGACGGCTGGCGGGTAAATAGACCAAGATCTAACGGTCTAGATCTATTCTTCCTGCACACACTCCAGAGAGTAAACTCCGAGCATCTTAACCTGATCCAATGACTGACGGGATTTCTAAATGAGATCCAACGGCTCAGAGTGTCCCACCTTGTGCACTCTCCCACAACTTTATGGACGGGGGAAAATTAGCGGTCTGGATGTTCTCATGGACCATGGGGATCTACGACCCTAGACTCTTCACTACCCATGAAGACACAGGAAAACCAAGTGGTAAGGAATTTAATGCCCTACCTTCTCCTGCTAATCTAACGGTCGTGGGGAAACCATATATTTCCCGATGAAATCTCATCCGTCGACTCGATATTCCTTCCTTAAGCTGCCATCTCGGGTTTTCAAGAGGATCGTTCCTCCTTGTAAAGGGTTATTAAGACTTGCACCTTCAAGTCCATTTTCCAGGTTCTGGGTAAACCTTTCCAAGGAGGGAATCTCTACAAGAGATCTATTCCGGGGCTTTCCTGGAGACGGATAAGGGGAAACAACTTCCTGAGAATGGGTTGGAAGCCTAACTTAGTTCAATCTAGGCATAATTAGATTCATTTATCAACGTAAGTCATGCATGGTTTCCTCTGCGATAAGCATATACCAATTCATTCATATCAAACACTGCATAGACATTCTTACACTGAAATCGTTCACAATTTCACAGTTCTATGAGCATATATATATATATATATATCAGTATATAAATTTCAATATGCAATATGTAAGACACTTATCATAAATACCACCAGAAGTGGGTGCAACTACTAAGAGGGGTGCTCGTTTCCACCCAACCGTAGGCGTAGTGACTCCCAAAGGATTTACCACTAGCCACCCCCGAGCTGAGACCACGATGCTTCTGAGACTGCGTCTCTCTGTCTGCTAGTGACCAAGAGCAAAGGTTGCAATCCTTCCTCTCTACTATCACTCACTCTGCGTAATGCCAGAGTTCCCCTCGCGTCTGCCCTCCCAAACACTTCTGCCATATGCCTTATCCTCTTACGAGGTTGCGTGTGGCACGATTAGCCTTGCGTCGATCAGGCTTGACGGCTCTATGGATGGGCGGTTCACCATCCCATCCCTCATCAAGCTGTCCGCCTACCAGCCTGCGAGACATTAAAATTTGGGGGCCAACGAGCTGCTTTTGGTTCTCCGGGCCAGTGGAGTCCAAATACGGTATTAATTCTTGGTGGAAGTTAACGCCACCTTTCTAGATTCCCTCCACTTCCATCGTGGTATATTTTTAGGCACATCCCCTCTTAGAAATCCTACAATAAATTCAAAATGTTATTCACATTCATTGACCTCTTCCTCAAGGTCCATTTACATCACATATTCACATTTATGAGTTTGCCNATTGAAAAAATTATAGGACTACCCCAAACAATCAAAGATCCAAGTGCATTTTTCACCAAGGCGGGAGAACAAGCCTTGTCAGAGGAAATGAAAGAAAGATTCAGCACAATACGGGGAAAGAGGGGACCGGATGTCAAACACATCAATAATAAAAAGGTAATGTTTGCAACAAAGGTAATCACATCCAATATACTACACAAATGTCACGTAGATGAAGTACGAGCCACAATAATTGTCATTGCATAGAAATGTGTAGAAGGGATCCAGATGAACTTGGCCAATTTTCTCAGAAACTAGTTTTTAGAAGACTGCAGAGAGGCCGAGGAAAAGGGCACCAAGTTCCATTATGCATGGTTGCTAATACTGGTTGCACTAGTTGGATGGGAAGCACCAGTGTATTACCTGTCCATGCACACATTATGCAGTCACACCTTAGCTCACAGGTATACCAACTTATGGCACACAACATTGAAGAGGAGACAAATCGAGACAAACACGGTATTCTTTACATACTTAGATTATATCATTCGGATAGTGACACACAAACCACACATTATACCAGAAAAAATATCAACACACCAAGGGCTCGAGTGGTTTAGAGCTGACATGCACCACATGTATCTATAAACTACGAAGGAACCAACACAACAATGGACGCAAATGAGCTACAAGGTGACAGTAGCAAAAATGGGCCCCAAACTTATAGATTGGGACAAGGAGATGAACAAGGGATCCCATGGCTCAAGGGAGGAGTGAGTGAAGCCAATAGATAGGGAACAACCATTAGACAAAGAGGAGGAACGAGAAAGCAGTTCCAAAGAGCTAGGGGATACACAAAAAATATCAACCAATAGGAACATGAGTTATACGTGACATATCTATAGACCCCCAACAAAGAATGGAAAATAAAGGATATGGGAGAAACACAAGAATGGAGAGAACACAGGAAAATAAAGGCACAAATACCACCATCGCCTTTCTACATATTGACTGAAGGAAACATGGAAAGAATTGGCCAACAAATGGATGATACTGCACAATAAATCTGGGAGAAAGAAGATAAAAAGAAGGAAGCTCACCACAGGAGGATGCAATATTAGCTAGTAGCATTCTGAAAAATGATGGATGCAACAAGAAGTATGATGCAACATAGGGAAGAAGAGGAGGTAGTCGAGGAATGGACCAAGAAACATGAATTCATACAAGAACATCTAGAGGTAATCTAGAATATCCTGGAATCAATTCAATTAACATCGATGCAAGGACTAGGTAAAGGCCAAACATGTCCGAAAAAAGTAACACAGACTGCTGGATTAGTTCAGGCAATGAAACCACATAGAGTGATCAAAGTGCTAGTGGGGATAGTCAGGATACCCAACCCCAGAAATCAAAAACATCTACAAGGACTAAGTTACATGGACTTAGTCGTATTCCAGATGAGTACCAAAGTATTAAAAAACTTGCATACATGGATTATACGGGAATTACGCCTTCATGCAGACATTGCAGACACAAAAATATCAAAGGTGGAAGCAAAGAAGGAAGAAATGTAGATACAATACAACACTGCGCTACAGGAAAAGTGCGCAGTAGAACTACAAGTATAACTCACAGAAAATGAGAAAATAAAATCAAATAGTGAGGTAGAGAAAGCTAAAAAGGAGAATCTTGTAGAAGAAGTGAAGGTCGAGAAATCCTAGTAGGAAAATAACGTAGAAAATAAAAAGGTCGAAGAAATAAGGAAGGAAAAGGAGGAAGCCGAACAATTGGCACAAACATTTTAATAAATGGTACAACAATTATATAAATAAGTATCGTAAGTAACAATCATGGTAGAAGCCAAAATCGAATAACTAGGGAAGATCAACAAAGATATCCAGGTCCTTCGCAAGAATATTACAGAACTAGAAGTGAATGCAACACCAGGGACACCACCGGAAGAAAGAGTGAAGATGGAAAGGAATGTGCACACAATGGTGGTGAATATTAAACATTTAGAACAAGTATGTGAATAAGGAACACTCATATGGATATATATATGAAAAACACCCTAGATTTCCAAGCATTAGACGAGAAAATAAGGGTTGTGCAGAAACAAATGAGTCAAGACATTGAGCATGCAAATAATCTCCCACCAACCGAAAGAATAGCAACACTATTGGCGAACAAAAAACTACATATTTTAGTGGAACAATTGAAGGAAAAATGGAAAAAGGTTGCACATGAGTTGTGACTGCGACAAAACAAGGAACTTGGGGTACTATAGGAACTAGCTACCATGAAAACCAGCATGACAGTAGCAGTGAAAGACACTGAGGCAAAACTAAATAACTTGATGGTGGAGACAATGGAAGAATTTGTGAACAAGGACACCAAAGTCACAACAGTAGTATAGAAATCGAAGGAAACCATCGAGAAAGTCATTTAGGCATGGAAGAGCATGACACACCAAGCCTAAGTGGATCGAGATGAGACAAAGGTGAGTGTTGGTGGTTTGTTGGGAAGATAGGGTGAATAGATAACAAAGAGAAGAAACGAAGCACAAAGAAAAGTTGCAGGATCAAGAATATAAAGAAGGAAGAGAGAAGAAAGAGAAGAAGAGGGGAGATAGAAAAAGGAACAAGATCCCATCAAATATGGGAAAACCAATCAATAATGAGTTGTATCCAGCTTAGAATGAGTTTTCACCAATGGAGCAGGAGTGCGAGACAACTCATTTTGATTTGGCAAGAAAACCAGAGGTAAAAAGGAAGAAAGTTCAAAATTGAAGGGAATTCTGAGAGAGTAGAGGAGAAGTTCAGAGGTCGAAGCAAAAACCTTAACAACGGAAAGTCGAGAGAAATTGATGTGATCATAGGATATTATTTGTAAATGATCCATGAATGTAACCAATGGAAGAGATATTGAACATCTGTTGCAGCATAGAGCACACCCAAGTACCTTAACTATAATAAATAATCATATCTTTGTGGATGTGGCATAGGAGGGGGAGAACCACAGTAATCTTGTGTCGAGTTATGCTGTGAAATAGTTATTCATGTTTACAATAAGTTAATTTATGTCTGTTTTATGTTGATATTTTCTTTTCCTATGATGAATGGTTATCTTTAATGATAATGTTGAAAGATTCATGCACAATAATGTTAAATGTATGTTTAATTGTTAATTGATAAGAATCTAACCTGATATGAATAAATAATTAAGTAATGAGGACATATTAACTAGAATACAATGTGTGAAAGGGTCTATTAGATATGATAGAGCATGTCTTCCTTCATTCCCTCACAGCTGGAGAATCTCAGTTCATGCAATCTGCATAAAGATACATTGGGTGAGACTTTTCCTTCTCACAGGTGATGCCAAAAGAGATATTATATGTAGGGTTTTGTTTCAAAACTTACCTTGAACCTAGGTTCTTTAGCATATCCACGTGCACGCTCCAAAAAATGTTTCCTGTTGGTTTACTTATTTCACTTATTGGCCTGACCCAGGTTTAGATCTCAACAGGTTTCCAACAAAGCCCTAAAAAACTATCGACCCTCTTGGTAAACCAGAAGGAAATGTTGTGCATAGGGTGCACAATGTAGTCTCACCCGGGATAGATTTTATGGGTGACTGCAATGCTCAAGTTATTTCATTCTAGGAATGAGTGAGGATATAATATTATGTTCTTTCTTTTTTATTCAATATCCTTGTTATTTATGCAAGTACTCCTATGATGTTTTCATGTTTAAACCTATGCATGCATGCTGATAATTCTAGTTTACCCATTCACTCACAGGATAATAACGAACATAAATTATTCATTCATTAAAAATCACACATAACACACAAGTTTACCATGGTTCACCTCCTCCTAAGGCTACGTCCACAAAGATCTGGCTCCGTGCTCTTTTATTGATTTTGCTGCAAAATCTCATGCTGTGTGCATTACATATTTAGTATTACAATCAAGATGAGGGAAATGACCCTATGCTAGGTGGACTATATCACACCAATATCGTCATCTTGTGATCTAATCCTCAATGAATATCTTATTTGACTCTTCTACAAGACTTATTACAATCAACAACATAAATCTTCCTTACTAAGTTCAACTACCACACTCTCTCTAGATCTCCTAGGTCATTATTTATACTACTATAGGGCTTATAGTCGTTACAATATTTGTCAAAAACCATAACCATATCATGGTTAGAATTTCCTTCCTTCTCTCCACATTGATTTTCCTCTTGCATGTTGCTTTTCCCTCTTTCCACCTATTGCTTGCACTCAAACATCAGGTCTTCTCTTCCAAGGTTAGGTCTTTCCTAAAAATAGATCCTTCTCCAAAAATAGGCCTATTCCCAAAATATAATTCCTTCTCAAAATAGGTCTGCACCCAATAGCCCCCCAACACTGACATGTGGCTCGTCCTGACCCACTCAAGTGGTGCATACTCCCTGAACAACCTATGCCAAGCTATGAGACTTTCCTTCTAATTCATCCCTTTTTTATCTCACTTACACAACTTTCTCCGTGAGTTGTTCTACCCTCTACATTTTTATGTGTTCCTTGAGAGACTTCGTGCTCTCAACATGATACTGATCCATCCTTGTCTTCTCCTCCTTTATTTTTGCAGTTATTTTCATTGCTTGGTTCTAAAGAGGTTCTAACTGGGATTTCCTGGCCTGCTTGTTGTTCTGCATAGTCTTCAATTCTATCTATAGAGTCTTCACCTCATGCATTCCCTTCAACCTCTTTGTAATTCTCATGGCCATTTTTTGTTGCTTCAAATCCTGGATTGCAGTGTTTATTTCCTCCTCTTGCAGGTCTATTTTTTGGAACCTATCATATTCCTCCAATGTTGTCCATAGTTGCGTGTGTTGATGCTTAAAAATGCAATGATGAATTCTATGCTCACAAATGATTTCCAAGATTTATTATTTATTTATATTAATAATATACTAGTAGGTGGGATCCGCTTTTTATACTCATTGGAATATGGTGGATACGAAATGCTTATATTTTTCATGTCTATGTGATGGTAGCAACACAGTTATCTACAGTTCATTCTTCTTCATTTTTTGGTTTAAAATATCATGGTAATATGTGTTGGTTGGATGATTAAAAACATGGCACTAAATGACTTTGATGATATCTCGTAAAATATGATAATGCTTCCTTGTGGATGAAAGAATTGTAATCCAGTTTTGGTTTTGATATTGCATTATTCATGGCAAGATTTTGGGTGCTCTTGACCCTTGCTACTATGGTTATGCTCATTTTTTAAGTTTCATATTGGGTTGTGTTCCTAGCAAGTTGTCATTTGAAGAAGTTTAATATAGGAAAGGTTTGGCGCACTTTAAAAAAGTGATATGGAAAATGGATATTTGGTTGATTAATGGTGTAGTGCTATGGTGAGTTGGCTAGTGGGCTTGGCTAGTACTAAAAATTCAATGAATTCTGAAGGGATACGTTGTTGGACACACTGACCACACTGAGAGGGAGGGGGTGAATCAATGTAGGGATATTTTTAAAATTCCATTCACAAAACTTCTTAATTATCAATCACCATTTACTCATCACTTATTACTGTCATTTATAACCAATTGTACGTGAACATATATCAACAACATATAACAACAACATATATCATCAACAAGCCATCACCACAAAGAACACAATGAGCACAAGATGTATGTACAATTTTCCTTTTATTATGGACTACAATCCTTGGGTTTATCATCAACAATTGAATAGAGTTACAACTCCATAAGAGCACCAACTCTGTAATGCAAGAATCGTCTTACACAACTTAGCACCAAGTGAGAAGAGGATTCAATCCTCAACAAATACCAATCTGTCAACAGGTACGTGACCTTTCAGTAGTGCATCACATGTATGTACGTGCCCTACTAATAGTGCAACCCACATATGTATGCGGTCTGGCCTACAACATCCTGCGTGTGCCTCCTTAAGATCTAGGGTTTTCTCTCTCCATGAAAACTCAGATCTTTTGCATCGCTTGTCACATCCACTTATTCCCTTCACTTTCAAATATGTACCATAACCAATCACAACACATCTATGCTCTCCAACAACTTATTCATGCTTCTCAACCATACAATATGAATGTTATTCAATCATGTATAAGCAACCAATATACTATGGAAACCATATCAGGACTGAAACATAAGAGTGTTGCTCAATCACTCAATGTAAAACCATATCACAACAACCATACCAATAATTCCTTAAGAATTCACCATACCATAAGCAAGAGTGTCCATCAAAACAAACGTGTAACCATACCATAACTTTTATGGAATATCTAAGCCCATAGAATGAATATCTGGAACTTGCTTCATCCTTCAGAAACATGGCACCAAATCAAACTCAAGTATCTATGACTTTCTTCAACTGTAAGTGCTCTGATATTCTTCATCTTGCGTGTGTACATGCCCTGCCTCACTGTAGCCCGCGTGTGTACACACTCAGGCTCATTGCAACATGCGTGCTCCTTTAGAACCTAGGGTTTCTAAACTTCCAAAACTTTCTTTGTCAAGATCTCAGACTTACGGAAAATTTGATGCGTCCATGAGAACTTGCAATCACTCTCTTCCTCATAATAGATCTTCAATATATGCTCAAGAGAGATATATTTCCAAGAGACCCTTGCCTCTTATTTATACTCTCCAAGTAACTTCCTTAGAAGCATCCACTAGGCCACTTTGTACACATATCCACTTTATCTACATAATCGTTTGTCCACATAGATACCTTTATCCAACTTTGTCCACTTAGCCACTTTATTCGCATGGCCACTTTTCCAATTAACCCACTTTCCTTATTTTAGGGTTAACCCACTTATAACCACTTTCCATAATTAGAAAGTTCTCCATTAAGTTTATTATTTAAATAATCCTCTTTGACTTCATCACTTCACTTTATTATTTAAATAATCCTCTTTGACTTCATCACTTCACTTTATTATTTAAATAATTTCTTCTTTGTAAACACTTTGACTTCTTTGACCTTTTGGGGCTTCTATCCAACACATGA
>JZKD02S0473849.1:0-15863 GCA_000966675.3 Picea glauca
TCTCTCTCTCTCTCTCTCTCACACACACACACACACACACACATATAATAATGATTAGTATCTAGGTGATTAAAATATCCATATGGGTGAGGGTTTATTGCAAGTTTGGAGGTCGTCTTCGGTGGTAAATGAAGGAAGAAGTAGTAGAATTCTATGATACTCCACTGAAGTGTTAGAAAATATGGTCCAATCCAATGGATCACAAGGGTATAATTTAAATCTCTCCATTTATAAATGTAGAAACTAGAGGATGAAACCATTATGATTTAGGGTCAATTGGTGTGTGGATAGTCTAACAACTAAAAATACTACAAGATAGGGTTGTGTTCCATGATGTCAGATCCAAAATAAGTTCAATCATTATGCTATCATGTAAAATCAATGGTGGCTTTTGGGAAGTATGGATTGCAGGATTTGGAGAACTGGGAGATTTGATCCCTAAGTGTAGACTTTGACAAGAATTTACATTAAATACATGAGGATTTACCCCCTTCTTTAATCACCTCGAAGAAAGTACCTCTAGGCCTTCGAGCTCATTGATTTCTTTTATTCTTGGCATGGAAGTTGTCACAAGAGGGTTACTAGAACAAATTTTCATCAAAGTGATGCTCACCGATGAGATAATGAGTGGAACCCCCAATTTCAAACCTTTGGCAGACCAGGAGGGTTTTGGACTAGGAGGCTCAAGGAAAACTAGAAAAAGATTCAAGTGCATTAAGAGGAAACCAAAGGTGGTGAACTTGAAACTAGGTGAAAATTTAATTTGGATGAAATCATGGAGCTAGAGGAATAGACTATTGTGGGCTACTTCCTGAGTAAGAGAATGAATGGTGAAACTCTAAATTATTGGACCTAAGAAAAATTCATTGTAGTGTTAGGCTACTCCCCTTGCAACATGGTGTTGGTGAAAGGTTGGATGGTATGTATTATTTGGTCAATGGTGGATGCAGATGAAATTCTCCAGTCAAGATGGAAATGGGGGTCGTAATCCCTTTTTATAAATAAATGGCACTTGGATTTTGATTCCAAATCAACTCATATAGATTTTTTACCAATCCAGGTTAGGTTACAAGGATTACCTTGGATTTTATGGTTAGATGAAACTTTTAAAGAAAATGGAAATGTTATATGTCTTTTCTATGAATTAGATAATTCCTACAGCAAATCAAGTTATATGGGCATGTAAAAAATCCTTGTTGGAATGGAAATTTCAAAAGGCATGGTTGAATCTACTATTATATAAAAGGGTCTGGAAATAATTTATAAACTATTGGAATATGAAGTAATCAAATTCAAATGTGGAAGGTGTCATGTTTATGGGAATCTAGAAAAGGAATGTTCTCTACCTAATAAAAGGAAATTTTGGGTTTGTAAGGTGCAACAAAAGGGCATGAACATCCCTCAATATCCAAATAATAAGACTCCTTTGGGGGATATATCAAGAATCCCCCTTGAGTAAAAACCCCCATTGAAATAATCAATAGTATAGGAAATTAATTAGAATAGAGAGAACCCTATAGAGTGTTAGCACTCTGTAAATTTGTTTGGCTGATAAACAAACGACAGAGGTAAATGTTTCAACCAACTTTAGAGCTATGTACTATCCTTCTCAGCTCAGAAAGGGATCTCTCATGTCACTTGGTGTTTATTTGGAAATCAATGGATAGGTTTAGTTTGTTTTGTGGGGGGGGTTATAAATTTTTTGGTGAGGAAGGGGAGGGACACTCAGGGCTATGGAGTCAAAATTCTAAAAATGAATGAACACACGAACTGGCCAATAGAACTCTCCATAGGGTAAAGGCTAAATGAGGTGATGAATCTGAGTTATAAATTGTAGTTTGTAGGGTGTAAGAAGAAAAGGAAAACAAGTAACTGCATCAGAGCATTAATTAAATGAATTCTGAATTAGTTATGAAGAATTTGACACAGTTTAAATTGCTTAAGCCAAGAGCATCACATGATGAATTTTGGGCCTTTAAACTATCCAATTTAAACAAAAGATAGTGTAAAACACAAGAAATACATATAATGAGAGAAGACAAAACTCATATCACCACCACTAGAATCTTTTCATAGAGACTTCAAAAGCTTCTGCATATGTATCTAATTCAACTTCAGAAAATTACAATAGAGTCCAGAACAACTAAGGAGGTTCCCTTTCACTTCTGCCAACATTAATACATTCAGAACTTCTGATGTTTATAAAAATTCGAGTTCCTTTCAATTAGAAACTAGTTGCAATAGTTGAACTAAAACGTTTCATCTTCTAAAACATATTACAATAATTTCAATTGACAGTCTCATTATGGGAACCGATTACAATGATCAATAAAAACTGCTTCATAAACCAACGACCAATCCCTCTAACTCTTTATCTTCAGTCTTTTACATATGTCATGTTTTGGTTCTCTATCAGATCTGTTGTTCTGGTGACACCTATGCATTATTTGTTGGTTCCCAGAAGAATGCATTTTGTTTTTCCCAACCGCACTATATCTTTCCATTGCAAGTCATAAGGGATCTTGTAGTCCATCATTTCCTTGATTAGGATCTCCAGGTCAATGCAATAGGCATACGTCATGGCTAGCAGTCTGATATTCACTATCTTGAACTGATTCAATATCTCAAAATCTATGGTCAAACATTCTACCAGGGTGGCTCCTTTCAAGTTTTCCTCCAGGATTTCAAAATCGCAGTGATCCATTCTGCATTGGGTGAGGCGAGAGTTGTATTCCTCCTAATCATACAATTTTCCTTTGCCATCCCAAAATGGTGGAAGGACTTTGATGAACAATTCTTCAAACATATCCTTGAATTCCTGTATACTCTTCTCCATATGTATGGCCTTGGTTTGGAATGATTTTAGCAGGTTATGCTTGGCGATGATGCTCCTAGCCCAGATGATCAATGTGGTCCTATCTTTGACCCCAATGGTCTAAAGTTCTACAGTGGGGATGGAATTCAACAAGTTTATAGCATTTTGGTCCCACTCTAAGGGTTTCTTCACTAGGATCTCATTTACAACAGTGCATCTACTTCTGGTTGTGATGGCCATGCTATCTTTTTCATTGATGAAGTTTAAGTAAACCATGAAGTTGAAAGCTTCAGTAGAAATATAATCCCATATGAATTGTTTTTCTCCCTGCAACAGTCCTTTGCCTCTCAACCTTGTCTTCGTCTTCTTTACATTTTCCTACAAAACTTGATTTTCCTTCTGAAACTAAGCCACCTTCTCATCTTTTTCTTTCATTTCATTCTTTAATTTCTCTATATCTCCCTTTAGACCTTTCATCTCTCCCACCTTCAGGCTGAATTGGGACATAGCCTGAACCAATCCTTCAGTGCTTGGCCTAGATTATGGAATAGAAGGTACAACAACAAGCATGTTTGGTACTCATGTCTGACCTTGTGACCAGTTCACTTTTTCTTTCTCTAGCTGCAATGCCTTTGCCTTGTAATTCAATGCTTCTTGTCGAAGTGCCTCCTTCTCTTGTTCTAGAGAAACCACTTCTGTAGTTTTTGGATGCTCTGTGGAAGACATATTTAGTTTTTTATTCAAGCTTTGAATCATATTTTATTTTTCTTCTAAGGAGGATTTCACTCCGTCAGTGCCTTCAGATTCTAGCCTCTTGACCTGAGTTTTCCAAGCTCTGTTGGATGCTTTCTCTTGCCTCAACTTCCCTTACAACTTAAGTGCATAAGTTGAAAGCTTTGAATTCATCAGGATTAGGCCCAAGTAATCCGAATATAGAATGTCACTTGTATTCCTATGTAATTTCATTTTGTCAGGAGCATTGATGTTCTCATATTTCATCTTGATTTCAGGTACTTTGTCCTCATATGCAACTGCTATATTGAATATTTTGTTCTCTACATCTCTCATTGTGAACAAAGAAGACTTATTCTAAGATATATTTTCTACTTCAAGGATTAACTCCCTCATTTCATTCATATCCAAGTTTCCCTTCTCAGGATACTGGTTTTACAAATCCTCTTTAGATTGATAGGTTGCTCCAGTTTCCTTATCAAAGATGTGATTTTTGCTGCTGAAAGTTCTTGAGATGCCTTCACTTTGGAGCTTGCTCCCTTTCTCAAATTCTACATTGTTGATGCCACTCTCCACCATATCCATATTCAATTGTTCTTTAGGCTCCTAATCATCTAGATCCACTATCTATGGGGATTGTTTGATATTCATCTTTTTAGGTATAGTATGTTGACTGCTTATGCCCAGGGCCTCTGAACTACTCCTTTTTCTATAAACACTTACCTTGGGGATTTTAACTATCATCTTATAAGGAGTTTGTTGTGTCTGAGTCTGTTGTAGGTTTGGCCCCACTTTGTGTGTTTGAGTAGGTTGCAAGATGGATTCCATATCAACATAGGTTTCCAAATTTTCTCATAGGGGGCCTGCTTGTTCATCAGTATTCTCTTGGATATGATCTGATGTGGATCATATATTCTTCCCTGTAGTTGTGCAAACCCAAAATCCTTGATCTTGGCCTGAATCTGAGATAAGAATGATCTAGTTTTTACAATGAAGGGTCCAATAATGAAAGGGAATTTCAGGTTGGATGCCTTGTGCAGTTTCAGGAAATGTTCTATCTTTGAGATGAGTCTTTACCTAATAAATTCAAGGGAAACATTATGGGTGTAAGAAAAATACACAGAAGATAGGGGGCTTCTTGAAAACCATATACCCAAATCACTGTAGAATAAGTGAACAACACCCAGTCCCCCACTCTGTTTTATGGATTTGGATGTAAATAACTCTTCATGTCATCCAGGACTCTTGGCAAGATGGTGTTGAAAATCAAGTTGTAAACCTTGGACATGACCTTGTTGATAAATATGAGAATCATGATTTGTTTGCAATCAGTTGATATGAATGTTGCTTTAGGGAACTCTCTCTTGTTTGTCTTCAGGAAAATATTCAACAAGTATGTGCAATATATGAAATGTCTTAATGACTGAAAATTCACTAGTTATTTGTGGATATTATCATCTATTAATCTATCAAAAATGATGTGAACAGACTGACTAGACTTTGACTAGAAAACTGCTAAAAAAACCTAACATGACCTCGACCACACACTTGTCACTATATAGACCTAAAATATGAATTAGTATGGAAAAAACCCACTAGAATTCAATGACCATGATGTTTACACTTAATGGAAAGGACAAATTTTCATAAATATGCTCTGGTTTCACAATCATTTTACAAAATAGGATTTTGACCTTGGAGGGACATTCCCTATAAACGATAATTAGATTTTCTTCTTCAAATAGTTCAGACACTGTGGAAGGGGACTCTGGTATGCCAAGGGAATATCGAATTGATGGGCTATCTACTCTACACAGGACATCAGACCCTATTTTATTTAAGACAACTTTATTTTCCTGTGAGTATTTCTCTATGCACCAACCTATGAATTCTGGGAAAGGGAATGCGACCTCGACGAAGTAAGGAACTATGGAGGCCTGGACTACTTTTACATGTCAAAATTTCTCACTTCATTGATGTCTCATTATCATTATCACAAGTTTCACAAGTGTCTCACTTTTCTCACAAGTGTCGCAAGTGTCGCAGAAATCATATTGTTGTCTCACCTATGTCGCATCGCGAACGACATCATAAGAACACTTGAGATATCCTCTAAGACTGGTTAAAACAATGAAATATGTCATTTGGTGAAGAGTACAAACTTTTTCCTTGAGAAATTACCATGATAAAATCATTTTTGGAAATCATCGCTCCCCTGCTCACTTGTAGGGAGTGCTAGTGCTCCTTTCCCTCTTAGTAGGGAGTGTTGCAACGCTCTGTGGCCCACTTTGAGGGAGAACCGAGCTATTGAGAAAATCAAGGGACAAATCCCCCTTATATCTGAAGACAACTGAGAAATATACGAGTCAGTTTGGCTCAAATCCAAGTCCAAGGATGGATCTAAGGGGAGTTCCACAACTGATGGAGTAATATCCTCAACTTATCCCAAGAATATCTAAGATGGTTAGGCCTCTCAAAGACCATATAAGGAGGAATCCTCATGGTGAAAGGGGGAGAATAATAAGTGAAAAGTATTGTCATTTTGATTATGGATCATTTGAGCAAGGGGTTGGACAAGGAGATCTTGGTGAGGCTACTACATATGCATCTACACTTTGTAAGCACCTTATTTTGTTCTCATTAATACATGTGCTTGGCCTGTTTCCTTCAAGATTGTGTACATTTGCATGAACTTGTCTCTTGGATAAATCTAGCTATAAACTAATCATGGTAGAATAGAAAGTATGTTTTGTCTTTGTTGTTTATTGGATTGCATGACTCGTTAAGGGACTTGGAGATCAAGCTCAACTTGGACTGAGCGAGGACAAACTTCGTAAAAAGGCACTCATACTTTATTCCTCTTCTTCATTGACTAGATTAGCTATGTTTAAAGAAAATTCAGTGTTCAAAGTTATCACTTTTCTGTCTTGGTCATAGGGGTCTAAGATCGAAGAGGGAATTCACCTGTCCACCGGGGAATTTTCCTACAACAGAAATTGGCGACTCCACCGGGTATCAAAGATTTCAGTTTTGGTTTCCTTCCTTGGTCTTGTTTTAGTATTTTCTCACCTTTAGATCCTATTCACTATGTTTTTCTAGTTTTTATATGTGTTGTTGGTCTTGAATTCATTCTACGCACACTGATTTTCAAAAAATTTCTTGAGTTGCTTGATTTATGGGTTAAAATTCTTCATTCTTAGAGACCAACTCTCCCCTTCCATTACCTAGATATCGCTAGGGCTCCCCTGCAGTGCTTCACAGAGCGTTGCAATGCTCTAGTGCCTTCAACACCAAAGTGTCGATTTTCTGCTCTTTTGAAAAATTTTGGAGATACATTTTTGGGTATAATTTTTTGTTCTTTAACCTGCTCATGACTGTTGCTATCAGTTTGTGTCTTCTGTAGAGCCTGCAACCTTTTGATTTCCAATTTTTTTTTATGTTTTGTTTGGTTTTTAAGATATATTTAAATTACTCTTCCTTGTTTTGGAATCACTCTTCCTATTTGAGATCTGGAGTCATTTTGATACTTTCTCATTCATCTGATTGCATGCAATTTGTTACAAGGAGGTTCAAATATCTATGTATTGTTCCTTTTGATCTTTGAAGTTATATTTCCAAGCAATTCCTCTTGTTTTAGTTTTGGTTTTCTTTTTGAAAATTTGGTTTTCTTTTTTCTTATTATTTGATCATAAGGAGAGTGTGCTTTTTGTTTATATGATGTTTGCTTCCAATTGCTTACAACTTGCAAAGAATGAAATCTGGCTGGCATAAGAAGCTTTGAATCAAAGATTATTATAATTCATATTTAAACAAAGAGATATATTTTCACGATTGGATTTTGGATATTAGGATCATTTTCTAAATAGTTTAAGCATTGAATTGGATTCTTGATTGAGAACAATTGCATGAAATTTATGAATTTTTGTGTTTGATAGTGAAAAGGAAAACATTTCTTCTCCTTCACATAAATAGAAATTCATTGAAAGAAAATATTATTTATCATTTTTATTATGCATTTTTGGAAATAGAGACACAGTCTCATCAGTTTCACTCTCATTCACCTATGACTAAAGAACAACCACAAAAATCAATGCTAATTAAAATTGATCTAGAAAGTTTTTCTTTTTAGATTCCTCCAACAACATTAGACTAGGATTAGCGCTTTGGATTAGGTTGTAAGTAAAACTCTCCAAAGAATTCAAAACAAACATTAGCATCTTGTGATAGGGAGAGAAAATCCAATTTTCGTATAAGCTTTTTGGGATCCCCCTCTCACATAGGGGTTACGCATGAGGTCGCGTTTGGGAGAGCTACGAAGATTATCCCTTTGTGGTTTGACTGTTCGTAGTAGTTGGATCATATATTAGGGGTTCTTATTGATTTTCAATTGTCTTCATTTGGTATCGGTGCTTCGTGAATTCTAAATCCATTCGAGGTCCGTTGGAGTTCTATCAGTCCACTTGTCCTCAATTCTCTTGAAGGATTTCAGACTTGTTATCCTTCCCATACGTTCGGACTGGACTGTCAACTATACCCGCCTAGGGGCTAACTGGGAGTTGGTGTCCTTAGTAGCCATAATATTTAGGGTCTTTACACAAGGTGACAATGAATGGAAGTCTTCACTGTACCTGGAACAAATGGTGGTCAAACTCACTCAAGATCCTTGGAGGATAAATCCACGATTACTGTGTGGAAGCTTGCACCAAGGCATAAGTCCGTTAAGCAGGTCATTATCATAAATGTTCCACCCTCTCATATCCTAACCCCTTTTTGAATTGATCACATGATGTTGGATTTAATCACCAACTAGTACGGTCATCGAGAGAAGGATTGTTTGCTTGTTGGTATTTCTATATTTTCTAGTGTGTGTTGTTGTTTTAATAGTTCTTCAAAATTGAGCCTATAGATGATAAAGGTCTTCGCTTATCATGTAGGATGCAAGGGTTTCCTCCGAAAGAAGGCTTCCAACCCTAACCTCCTAACTCACCAGAAGACACCTACCGTGGAGAGGTAGAAAATCAATCTGACGATGAGAGTGTTGCTACTAATTTGTTAGAAAATTCAAAAAGAGCCTTGGTCGCAATTGAAAATATCACTCCTCATAGTATGCATGTGTCAGAAGCTCCTATTAAACCACTCTTTCTTCAATTAGACTCACTCGGTAACGTTATAGAAGAAGAAGTCCCAGGTTTACCTAAGAGGCCAACTATCGAGACATATATGGGATCCACATAACCAATTTTTGGTGATGACTATGGGACTCCCATTTGTCCTACTACTGCAGTAGATACACATCACACACCTACTCATTTTTTATGGAGGAATCCAATGGTACTTGATATTTATGAGAATTTTGAATATATTCGACAACCTCTTAATCCTCATGACACTCCTGCTGCTGAGGCAGGACCATCTGGTCAAACCATTGATCACCCCATCGAGCAGGTCATTGATATTATTGTTATGTCCACTCAATTCCATATTAATGTTGGATTCATCACCTCTACTCATACCCAAGGAACTTCAACCGCTACTCCCACCTTTACACATTTTCACACTATAACTCCTCACATTCCACAGAATCCTGTTGGAATGTCTTTGCACCAGAGAATGCAGACCCTTGCCAGACAGACACAATCAACTGTGGGACATATCTCGACTCAATGACAACCACCATCTCGTGGATTGATCCCTCCCGAAGGACAACCATCCTATAGCGGGCCTACCCCTATGGGGGGACAACCACCTTTTCATGTTCTTTTCGAAGGAAAACCTCCCTTTACTGGTCAAACCCCAGTTGTTAATCCACCTATGGGAGGGGGGAAACCTTCATTTGTCGAAAACCCTTCACAATATTGGGGAGTATCTTTAGGAGGCATGTTTAATCAACCCTACGCTGGGGTTCAATCATACCACAACCCACAAGGAGTTTCAAATTCTATTCCTTCTGGACTATCTTATGGACAACCTTATCCGGGCGTCCCAAATCCCACCTGGGATCCTCAAGGACAAAAACCTTATCCTCCCCAAGGGTCTAATTTGTATCCTCCCCACTGGGCTAATGTGTATCCTCCTCAGGGACCAATTATTTATCCCCCTCAAGGGAAAACCATTTATCCCCCATAAATGAATCAACCGACTTACACCCCTCAGACTCCACCGGGTTTTCCCACACTCATGAATGTTCCTCAACAGTCATCAAATCCTATTCATCCTAGTCAACAAAAACCATATTTAGGAGGACCTAATATATACAACTACCCATATCAACCATTTTATGGCCCTACTGGTGTCCCTATACCACACCAATATCACCCTCAGGTTAACCAACAATTACCCTTCTTTGCTACTCTGGATCTCTCAGAATTATCTCGATTGACCAATGATCCCATACTGCATTTTCCTTATTGGCCAATGATTCTTGATAAATTACCTTCTGAGATCCCAAAGTTTGACTATAAACCTGGAGAATACCCAAATAACCATGTGATGACATTCCATTTATGGTGTTCATCAAACTCATTAATGGATGATTCTATACATTTACGTCTCTTCCAACGCACCCTTACAAGATCAGTAGCCAAGTGGTACATTGAACTTCCATGAGGTTCTTTTCAAGATTTCAACTCCCTTTGCATGTCCTTTTTCATGCACTTTCAACTACCCATCTGTTACGAGATGGGTACTGAAATCTTGACCTCCATTTGTCAGACCAACTCTGTGCATATCTCTGATCACATTCATGAGTGGAAATGACGGAAAAGGTTGATCAAAGCGATCATTCCTGACCAATTATTGGTGGAATGGTTCACTAAATCTCTGTTACCCCCGATTTCTCATGACGTTGCCATGGGTCGTGTAGTAACTGAGGAAGAGGCCATTGCCCGAGCTCAGTACTTGGATTTGGTTTATTCACAATATGGTACTTTGTATGAGTTGATTCCAAATTATACCCGTGCCACCACCAATCCATCCAAACCCTCATCCACATCACATGCAGATGGATTTATTGGCTCTGTCAAAACCCAATCTACATCATAGTCGACTAGAACAATAAATCTCTCTACTTCAACACCTGTTCCTAGTTCGACCTAACTCTCCTCTACCTCCCTCCCAACTCAAGTCTTTGAGATGAATGCAGTTTAATATACCCCTTAAGAACAATCCAAAGGTAAGAATATGAAAAAAAATAAACCCAATAATAATAATAATAATGAAAAACCCAAAACCCAACCTCCACCGCCTACTACTAAAAAGCAACCAGAGCAAAAACCGAAATTCCCATGTCTTATTTTGGTGATGATCATTACACCTGAGACTGTCCACATCATGATGAAGTTGAAATTTTTTTCAAAGGGAATTCCCAACCCGTTGTGTTAACACAACCTTTTCCTCAGCAACAATCTATGGTTTCTCAAACCTCCCGCCCCATAGGGGGCAATTCCATCCACTCTCCTATTGATGAAGCTTCAATGAGTGCCCATATTTGTATGTTCAATGGGATTGACTTACCCACTCACACCACAACATACAACACACCAACAAAACCTGACAAAGAAAAGGTCACTAATGGTTCTTTACTGGATCCACCTTCTTCTTCCACTAGTCCTCCATTTGTTATTCCTCCATCTGGGTCACTTCAGATAGAGAAACCTACGTTCGAATCTATATTACACCCTCCCAAGAGAACCATCTGTAAATCTACTTTTAATCCTAGTTCATGTGCCACCCAAAACTACAACATTGTTGAATGTTTGGCTCAAGCATCATGTGCTATGTCTACATTGGAAGTTCTACAATGCTTCCCAAGTCAACGTAGAATTCTCTTGGCTGCCATTGGCACCATTGATCCTAAGTCATCCAACAATATCATGTTTAACCTAGACAATTTCAAGTCACGACTTTCTCACCAACTCACTTTTCAAATTGATGTTGTTGTTCATAACCAACACATTCACCGCACTATTTTGGATGAGGGAGCTTCCACTTGTGTCATGTCATTAGCTTGTTGGAAAGGATTAAAATCACTCACACTTAAAAAATTCCCTATGATGTTGCGCACATTTGATGGGCGAGGTTTTCATCCTCACGGACTCTTCCAGTCCTTAGTCGTTCAGTTGGGTGGAAAAACCGTCTCTGTTGATGTTGAGGTAGTCGATGCTCCCCTCGATTACAAATTGCTATTGGGAAGAAGTTGGTTTTATTCCATTACCGTCGTCACTTCCTCGGTGTTTCGATGTGTAAAATTTCCTCATCAAGGAAAAATTGTCACTATCGATCAGTTAGATTACCATACGCCCAATGCTTGCACTCCCGCCACCCACAATATTCATTTCTTGGGAGACCACAAGATCACGTATGACAGTGTTGGTGTAGGTCTTTTGAAAGACTACTCTTATGGGTACTTTCTCTGCACCACTTCCTCCTACCACACAACATATTTCCACAATCAATATGATTTTGACTATGGCCTATCAGTCTTTAGAATCATCTCATCCTTGGCTTTTGCCTAGTCCGTTAGAGCTCGATGCACTAGGTGATGCTATGCCACTTAGTCTGGTTGAGGCTTCATACGTTGCTATTCAATATGCCTCCCCCTCCACAGATGACCAACATCTGTTGGTGCCCAACACTTATTCGATGCCAACTTGGTTGAACTCCTTATCTTATGTTTTTTACTACATTTCCCATGTTTTTCCTTCAGACGAATCCATTATGGAAATTATTAGCATTGACGAAGTACTTGGGATGACAATCACCATCGATCCTATTTTCTTCCACCTCTCGAAGAAATTTAGGAAGATATACACTCTATCTTCACCCCCCGATGTTGTTAATTCTCCACAATCTCCTATACTCACCCAAGATATTATTTCTGAGGGGAATTTGGGCAACATCTCTTCTACAGTCATTATTGATATTTTGACCAAAGAAGATATCGTGGAAAATATTAATCTCGGTGCTAATTGTTTGCCCCAGGAAGTGGTTTCTTACACCGCTTTATTTAAGGAATTTCTTGATGTATTCGCTTGGACCTACAAGGAAATGCTAGGGATATATCCTTTGATCATTGTGCATGAAACAAAAACTTACCCAGGCGTTAAACTTGTCCGACAAAAAATCTGCCCGGTTCATCCCAAGAAGATCCCGGCCATAAAGGCAGAAGTTGAGAAATTGTTAAAATATGGATTTATATATCCTATCCCCTTGATGGAATGGGTTTCTAACATTTTTCCAGTCACTAATAAACAAGGAAACATTCGTGTTTGCATCGATTATAGGGATCTTAACAAGGCTTGTCCAAAAGACAATTACCCCACACCTTTCATCGAGCAAATCATTGGTAATTGTGTTGGCAACGCTATTTTTTCTTTCATGAATGGATTCTTAGGATACAACTAGATTGACATTCTACCCATTGATCAACATAAGACAACCTTCATCTGCCCGTGGGGAAATTTTTCCTATCGAAAACTACCATTTGGTCTTAAAAATGCTAGTGCTACCTTCCAGTGGGCTATGTCATATGCGTTCCATGATATCAAACATATTGTAGAACCTTACCTCAATGATTTACCTATCCATTCGTCCAGTCAATCAAATGATATTGGTTATCTACAGGCTATTTTTCTTCGATGTTGATTCTACTGTATTCATTTGAACCCACACAAGTGCATATTCATTGTTGAATCAGGTCGATTCCTCAGTTTCATTGTCTCCAAATATGGGATTAGGGTGGATCCCTTAAAGATTAAATCTATCCTTGCTTTACCTCCGCCTAATAATCTGACCCAACTACAAAGTTTGCAGGGGAAAGAAAACTTTCTTCGTCATTTTATATATAACTACGCTGAGATTACCAAAGGATTTATGCAATTGTTGCAGAAAGACACTCCTTTCATCTGGATGACATTGTTCAATGATATTTTGATTCTCTTAAGCATGCATTGACCAATTCGCCTCTGTTGCATCCTCATAATTATGCACAACACTACATCCTTTACTTAGCAGCCTCTACTTCCACTATCTCTATTATGTTAGTTCAAGAGGACCCTAACGATGAGGAACATGTGATACACTATATGAGAAAAATTCTATACGGTCCCGAGCTCCGATATTCTCATATTGAGAAGTTGGCTCTGGTAGCCTTCATTGTTGTCCAGCGATTTCTCCATTACATATTGTTACGCACCACCATGTTCATCGCAGACTCAAACCCCATGTATCATATTCTGACATGTCAATTCCTTGGGGGTAAATATTCCAAGTGGATCATTATTCTTCAGGAATTCGATCTCGAGTTTGCCAAGTCCAAAGCCAAAAATCCTTGGTGTTTGTGGAAATTATTTGCGACCTTCCCCATGCTGATGAAGATACTGAGCCTAGAGATTCTCTTCCTGATGAATCTCTATTCCTCATTAACATGTCTGATCCTTGGTATGGAGATATCCTTCTTTATCTTCAAACCCAGTGTTTTCATCTCGATCTCTCCCATGAAGAACGTCATCGTATTCATCATCACTCTAAACACTATCTTATCATTGGTGACACTTTCTATCTCTGTGGTATTGACACTATCCTACAACATTGTTTAACTCATGATGAGGCTGAACATGTCCTTAATGACTGTCACCTTGGAGCATGTGGTGGTCAACTTTCTGGGATGGATACAACTCGGGAAATTTTACGTGTCGGTTACTTTTGGCTCTCTATTTTCAAAGATTGTATTGAGGCTGTCAAAAAATTCCCACCCTACCAAGTTTTTCATAAAAAGGCACACACTCACACTGCTTCACTGCATCCCATTGTCACCATCAACCCCTTTTCAAAATGGGCTATTGATTTTATGCAGTGTAATCCCACCTCATCCGGGGGGCACAGTCATATCATTGTTGTCATTGATTACTTCAAAAAATGGGATAAGGCTATGCCTACTTTTCTGAATGATGGTCGTAATGCAACTCTTTTATCTTCAATCACATCATCACTCACTTTGGTGTTCCACAAGACATTATCACTGATCACGGTTCACACTTTCAAAACCATATGATGAGTGAGTTACATGCCAAGTTAGGTTTTCTCCATGAGAACTCATCCCCTTACTATCCTCAAGAAAAAAGACAAGTTGAAGCCATCAACAAGGTCCTTAAAACCATGATTCAATGCATGGTGGGGGAAACAAAACATCCTAGAATCTACAAATTTTCTCTGCTCTTTGGGCTTACTACACCTCAATGAAAATTGCTACTGGATTCACTCCTTTCCAGTTAGTATATGGCATAGAATTAGTATTACCAATTGAGTGTGAAATTACTTTGTTGAAACTCAAAGTAGAAATCCTGCCACACACTTCTGCTAAAGAATAACATTTCATATATCTAACTAGGTTGGATGAAACACATCGCGATGTTTCTCTCGTTAACGAGATGTATAAAAAATGGATGAAGAGTCAATATGAAAAATCTTTCCATCCTCGTACTTTTGCAAAAGAAGACCTAGTCCTCATTTATGACCGGGCTCATGATAAGTTAGGGACATGCAAGTTAGAACATCTGTGGCATGGTCCTTACATCGTAAAACGTGTATTACATAGAGGTGCCTACGAGCTAGTTGACTACAACATAATCTCTCTTGGTGAACCTCGGAATGGGCTTTACCTTAAGAAGTACTATGCATAGAAAATCTAGCATGTGTGATTTGTACACTATTATACTTTAGTTTCGGTGTGTCTTTTTCTCCTACATGTACAAGTTTTATCTCAGCTTCTTATACTTTGTCTTGTGATTTCATACGCAGATGACATCTTCCTTTCCTAACTTTTTCAGGTTTGCAGATGGCGCTAGTCGACAAACCCAGAATATTGCTTCTGCAGGTTGGATCGTTTACCACTTTGATGAGTTAGTGAGTTCAGGAGGCATTTGCCTAGGATCGACAACCAATAACATGGCAGAATATCACGTTGTCATTGGAATTTTAACCGAAGCCTCCTCCCTAGGTATATCTCGTATGATCATTAACCTATAATCTCAACTCGTGGTTTGTCATCTTAATCGGGTCTACGCCATTCGAAATCCTACCATATTGCGTCTCCACCTACGATTTCGTCGTCTTGAAAGAATGTTTGAATTTATATAATACATACACATACCAAGAGGACTTAACGCAACTTCAGATTCACTTGCAAATTATATTATGGATTGGTATCTCACGCATTGATGAATTTTTATAAAGAAAATAAATCATATAAAACGCATCACATGTAAAATAAATGCATCACACAAAGATTATTTCCAAACATCATTGGCTCCAAAAAAAC
>JZKD02S0473871.1:7172-17246 GCA_000966675.3 Picea glauca
TATGGAGTTCTCCTTAACTCCCTGTGTATGCTATGACATTCCTCTCCTGTTGGCTTCATGCTTTTTGTGAGAACCTCTGTTATTTTTTTCCTTTTGCAAGCCATTCAGACTCTGTAGCAGTTGAATAATAATATTCTCTGCTCTTCCTTAGTCCTTTGTCAACCTTTCAATACTTGCTCTGCAACCCTGCACTTCCCTCTGCAACTCTTTGTTGCCTCAACCAACTACATAGGATTTGACCTACTTCCTTGTCCAATGGACCTTGGAATTACTTTGGAATAGACCCACACAATCTTCATTTCTGAATCTTATCCTCTTGCTAGTGGTGCCTTCACACAACACTCTCTGCTCATTAACAATGCCCTATGATTAAGCTCAACCTCTTTTATTGCCAAGGGGGTCACTTCTAAAGCTTCTTCCACACCACTGCATAGGCACTATTACGAGCATCATTATTCTCCTTTACCCAACCTCTAACATCTAGAAATGTTATTCGGAAATTGACTTGTTTTGGAAAACTTCCATATTGAGCAATTGTATGCCTCATTTAGCCCAATTGCTCTTTTTCTTGTAGACTTAAAACATCAACCGAATGCTTCCTGGGAGAACCTACTCCTTCTATCATATTGTCCCATGGATTTCCTTTCCAATGGCTGCACTCAGGCCTCATTCAGACTTATGAGCTCCAACTTATGGCTTCCTGAATTTTCCATTCTGCTCAATGGTGTCCTTCAAGTCCATCAGTCACCTTTCTTCTGATTCCTTGAGGATCCTTCAACTCAAATTCATAACAACTCTCAGATTGTCAATTTGATACTCCAATAAAAAATTCCCGCAATTTGGAATTGACAACTTTGTCCTTTTTCACCCCTTTTTCCAGACTTAGAATATTTAGCCAAATTGGCCATTTCGCAAACTCCGCACTTTTGAAAAAACTTCACTAAACCAAATTTGTCTGGCTTGATGAGTTAAAATGTCTAGTAAATAATTTTTTCTAGATTTTCTATCTAGGGACCCTTTTCCTCCTCTGAAAATCCCAAAAGTCCCCAAAAAGTGGCCCAGAATTGTGGACTTTGGCTTGTTTCAGCATCCCCATTCCAAAACCCTTAGAATCCGATCAATTCCTTAGCACAATATTTTCATGTTTGCATTTCTAACACTCTGTACAAGTTTCAAAAGTAACTGTGTTCTTACCACTGAGCTTGACCCTGATCTTTAAAAACGTGTAATTTGCATTTTTCAGAAAATCAGAGCGTAATTGGCCAGTGGCCCTCTTTGGCATTTCTGTAGCCCTCGACACTGCAGAAAAAACCCAGAAAATCGTATCTTCTTTTGAGGTATTCTACTCTTGCTAGGGCCAAAATACAAAAATGGCTCCAAACTTTTTTTTTGAGACTAGGGCAATTTTGCCTATGTGGCATCTTCGCTGACGTGGCCTTCTGGGTCCACATGGCACCATAAGATGATGCCATATCATCCACCTAGCCACCTTGGCCTCGTCTCGTCAGCCTTCGCCTCCTTCCTCTCTCTCTCTCTTCTTTACTTCACCTTTTACGCTTACCTTTATACTTTAACGTATGATAAAATAAAATAATTTATAAAAGTATGGGACCCCACCTGTACTAGCTGCCACATGGTACCGCTGCAATGGTCCATGTCATGTCATTGGTGGGTCCCATCCCTACCTTACCTTCGACATTTCCCATTGGTTGCGGTGATGGGCAGGTCCCATCCCGTGCCCTTTACCTCCGATGTAAAACTTGCTCGTGCCCCAAATCTAATGGAGGTCTGCTGATGATCGATGACCAACGACGATCTCTCATTGTCAACACGCGCGAGGGTTAACAACCCTCCACGATGTGATACCGCTTACCACTCAATTAGATGTGGCATCCTCCCACTGGCTTCGCATCGTAGAAGACCTCTGGAAAACCACTTTGCTCACGATGTGAAACCACTTATGGTTTCGGTTAATACTACAGTCCGTTGCCCCACCACGGTGGTCTGCAACCTCGCCAGCAGAATTGCCACCATGCCATTGGCTGTCATCGTGGCAGTCCACGTCACCCTCCACATCATGCTGACATCATGGTACGGAAAATTACCCAAAGTTTTCAAAATTTCCCAAATTTTAAAAAATTCCTATTTTCAAAATTTCTACCAGGCCCCCCTTGAAACTTTGTACTTAGCTTCTCATGGCCAATTTTGACCCTGTGCATGTTAATTCAACATCTGCACCTGAAATCCGACAGTACTATGTCAATATCTCAATGAATTTCACTGTGGAAATTGTGGCTTTTGCCCAAATTCACCCAATTTTGCCATGGATATCTTGGAAATCCCAAATTTCACCAATCACAGGCCGAAAAACACTCGTTCAAAGGTTAAATTCGGGTTCTTTCGCTTGAGCTTAGTTCACATAATTCCTCATGATTCTTCCCCCAATTTTACTGGAGTAATTTTGATAAATAAATTTGTAGACATCTTCTGAGTCTTATTTCTGCAATTTCAACTTCTGCATGCTGAGTTTGGCCCATGCAGGTTCGGTGTTGAACTTGTGGTTCTGATATCACTCTGTAACGTACCGAGCCTCCAAGTTGAGTCTCGTTACTTAAAAACGAATTAGCATAACTTGATACCATTTAAAAATCTACATGCACACAACATGCCAACTAACTCATGCAACTACAACATAATATTCACCCATGAATGCAACTGTTGAAGCAAACAAAAAGCACACAACCTTCATATAAACCATTTGCACAACAAATTAACATAATAACATAAAAAAGAACTTATCTGTTAATAATTGACCGATTGGCTGCATACGAAGGATGAACCTCCCAACCATAGGCACTGCTGTTCATTTCCTCTCAACAATAGGCTACCCCCGAACTGAGGCTATGAGTCCACAAGGAGATTCGACCCTCCTGGTTGTCCACTCTCCACACACAACAACCCCAAAACCCACGTTCTACTTTATTTCCCCACAACTTACACAACCCATGGAATGGTATTCCCCTTCATTGCACTCAATCCCTCGGGCCTTACCAGTTCCCTCCAGGGCTCTAGTGCACCTGGTTGAACAGGAACTTCCCAACTACTCTAGGCGTGCTCACAATTGCCTTCACAAGGCTCTTGAGCCATTTGCTTAACAGGAAAACGCACTATAGGCTTACATCTTGTTTTTAAAGGCACACATACCTCTTTCTCAGCATAGAACACAACAAAACCTTGGCTTCCTTCAAGCACAACATGGTTGGTGCTCTTCTCAACACCTAGATCCTCCCTTGTTGCCCAAAAAATGATAGTAAAAACTGTCTTCATTGGCCATACAAATTCCCTTTTCCCCAAGTTAGTTGACTTCTCACTCTGCCTAATGTTGATTGTACTTCAACCTTGTTACCCCCCCATGCCTAGGGGTGACTAAAGGAGATCACGTCTCATGGTTCGCAATGGAGAGAATGATCTAGACCATGATGATGATCAACATGTCCATAGATAGCAGCCCAACAACCTTCCTTAGATTGCCTTTTTCTACATCTCAGCCAAGCTCATCACATCCAGTTAACTCAGTGTATGTGAGATGGTAATCTAGCATCACCATGAGGTATGTTAGTCCTTCTTTCATGCGAAGTGTTGTGTTTAATTTAGTAGGCATGTGGATGAGGATCATTGGTTGAAGTTGGATAATGGATCACTGGCTCAAGAAGTTATATTTGTTGCCTTGTTTCACCTTGGTGGCCATCTTTTGTGCCCTAATCTTGTGTTGTCACTGCCTAGGAAAAAGGGGTACTATTGGGGGGCCCTCACAAGGGTAACATTTTGTTCCCCACCATACTTAATACTTTCCATCATACAACGTTTCGTAGTATACTAAACTTCAGTAATGGGTCATGGACCATTTTCTCATGAGAAGAGGGGCTGAAGGCCTAAAGGTTGATTGCAGTTGCTTCTGAAAGAGTAAAAAAATGATGCTAAAGAAAGAATGGAACGATAGCAGAGGACTCTCAAAAGCTAGTCCAAACTTGAGCTATACCCTTTCCATGCTCGCCCCAGTCCTAAGCAATGATGCTATAGCTAGAAACCTTATAAAGGGGACTCACAAATATGATAAGAGGACAAATAGAAAGGCAGATAAAGGGGTTTGGAAAAAATAGTGCTTAGAAAGTGGTAACTCAAGAGCAAGCACACCCTCCACAAAGGCGCTCATAGAAATAGATTAAATGACACCATAAGTCATGAAGTAAGCCCAACACATACAATTATCACACTTACTCTTGAAGGGTTCCTTTCTTTCACTGATTCCCTCGGGACCTATCCCTATACCTAGGTCTTTTTTTTCACTGTTTTGGTTGGCACACCTAATAGGGTTTGATCAAGGCCCTCCCATATTCAAACTTGCCAACTTACATAGAGTCTTGAGCTGGTGTGATACTTGAAGGGGATACTAAAGTGAATTATTCATATGGCTTATATCTCAAGTAACAACTTACTTTGCATGATTTAAGGACTACTACTATATCTTATGAACATTGGTTTACTTGATTTCATATTCTATTTTCATTTGGATGCACCTGACATGGTTCTTGAAGGACGCCCCAGGCTTTCAACCAAGGCGTTGTGCCTTTATTGCAGGATTTGGAACGTGTGATGCAGAGAAATGAGTCACCCAGTGACTTGACACATTCAGACATGGGCTCTCACATCTTCAAGACCTTGGACGATGGATAGATGGGCTTGATTTTGAGAGATTTGGCATGGTGGCACAGAGATGGGTAGAAATCCCACACCTTGGGCTCTACACCCCAGAGGCTATCTTGCACTGATGGAGGATGTTTCACAAGGAGATGTTTGGAGGACACCCAAAGACTATGCACAACCTTCCCCTCTTCAGACGCCACCCCTTGCACCTTAGACGTTGGGCTTTTAGGCGATTATGTCATGCTAGGGTTTGATGGAGGTCATGGGGTTTGCTACCACTTGGACGCCAATGATGAATTTGAGAGAGGATGTAGCATGCTTCCACCTCCTTTGCATCTCGAACGATGACACATGGCCTTGGGGAGGCCCCCCTAGGCATTGAGGGCATGACGTCACCACACATGGTCATCTTTGTATTATTTTTGCATATTTATCATTTGTAAAGGAAAATCTGAGTGGTCGAACCATGGACATTTCGTCAAACATATTACATGCATCCAGAATACTCATAAAATGGAAGAGACAACATAGGCATTTTTATTATGGATGGAATTTGGAATACAATAAGTCTCTAATGGTTGCTATAGCAACTACAATACATAAACAAAACATACAATAAATCAAAACTTGGAAATGATGCCACAGTCTCCTCAATAGATGCTGCCCACTGCTCAAGGGCTCTCCAAACTGCTCGCTGCCCTCACCACAACCCACGACTCAACATATAGGGCACTCAACCCACCTCAAACCCTCACAATTTGACCCCCAAGAGCCCACGACTCTCCTCCTAAGCCCGTGGCCTGCAAAAGACCCTCGCAACCCCTCCTCTAACCCCCATGGTCTGCTCAAGAGGCCTCACGACCTACCCCAAGCCTCACGGCTTACTCGGAAGGACCCCACGACTCAACACAAAGAGGGATCATGCCCTCTAATAAATCTCGACCAACCTCCTAGTGCCACGATCTTGCAAAGAAAGATGAATCGACCCTCAAGGAGCCCCACGAATTGCCTCCAAACCCTGCTAAAAGATGGAATCGACACCTTCAAGGAAGTTCCACAAATCTCCCAAGTATATCGCTACACCTCTAAACTAAAAAAGAACTCACAATATGAAACTCCAGTGGAAATCTTAGATGGATCCCCCTCTTGTCTAGCTAGGGTGGATGTTGCACCACCGAAACCAAACCACAATGGAAGGGTTTTGCCAAAACCCCAACAAAAATCTTGGCTCCAAGAGCACTCGAAATAAGAGATCAAATCATAATGAGGAAAGTGGAGCACTATCCCTCCTTTTATTCTTCCTCAATGCCCCTTCTAGAACTTTCCCCTTTTGACCAAATCACATGACCCTTATTCCCCTTTTATTTCCCACTTAAAGATTAAAAGTCACTTTTACTAATGTTTACGTAACTAATAATCTAAAAGTTACTTTATTACCTTTTTTACTTAATGTCACTTTAGAAACATAACATTTCGTAACCATACAATGCTCTGAATGGGCTCATCTCGATGGACATGTGATAAGTGGTGTTATAACAGTGCTCCCTAAGATGCAACCACTTTATCCAAATCCTCTGCTGCCCCAACACAGTGCCCCAGATATCCCTCGATCCACTTGTTCACTATCTTCGTCTGCCCATCAATTTGAGGGTGATAGTTGGTACTAGGTGTCAACTTTGTCCCTGATAACCTGAACAACTCCTACCAAAATGCGCTGAGAACTCTGTTGTCTCGGTCACTCACTATGTATCTCAGAAGACCATGTAGTCTGAACACCTCCTGGAAGAATATGTCTGCCACCTAAGATGCGCTATACTCTGAAGGAATGGCAAAGAAGTGCGTATACTTGGTCAACCTGTCCACCACCACGTAGATACAGTTCCTGCCCTGTAACTTTGACAACCCTGTAATGAAATCCATGAAAATGCTCTCCCACTTCTGCTTTGGAATAGGTAACGGTTGAAGAAAACTTGCAGGTTGTGTAAGCTCCTACTTGTTCTGCTGACAAGTCATGCACTCTCTCATATATCGTAGTACATCCTCCTTGAGACCCTTCCAAGCGAATCTCTCCCTGACCTGGCTGTAAGTCTTCAGATACCTGGGGTGCCTTGCCAGTGGTGCGTCATGTACTACTCTCAGAATCTTATCCTTGAGTGTGGACTCAAGGACAAGGTAGATCCTATCCTTATAGTAGATGATGTCATTCACTACTCTGTTCCTATCATCCTGAATGATGCCCTCCATAAGCTCACAAGCAAATGTATTCTTGTAGTACAACACCAACATAATGGATTTCTAGTCTGTTGAGATCTCAAACATGGAGAAGGCTGTAGGTCTCCTGGAAAGGGCGTCAACAACAACATTCTTCTTGCCCTTCAGATACTCAATGTCAAAGTCATACGCTTGTAGCTTACTTACCCTTTTTTGTTGTCTCTCGCTCAGGTCCTTTTGCTTCAAGAAATACCTCAGGCTGTTGTGGTCGGTCCTCACCACAAAGTGTCCTCCAACTAGGTATTGTCTAAACTTGGCCAATGCATGCATGATGGCCAACATTGCCTTATGATAAATGGGGTATAGCCTCTTTGGCTCCCTCAGCTTCCGTCTCTCGAAAGCTATGGGGTGTCGATTCTACATCAACACTGCTCCTATTTCCTCTCCAGATGCATCACATTCCAACACAAATGGCTGAGAGAAATGTGGAAGCGCTAACATTGGACAAGTACTATTCACCTTCTTCATCCTGTCAAATGTTGCCTGTGCCTCCTCTGACCATCTAAATGTATCCTTCTTGGTGAGATCTATCAATGGCGCACCAAGTTGTGAAAATCCTTTCACAAAGCACCCGTAGTAGCTGCACAACCCAAAGAACCCCCGCAACTCTGTAACTGATATGGGTGTAGGCCAATCTAAGATTGCCTGGATCTTCTCCTGGTGCACCTTCACCCCCTCAATGCCAATCACATGCCCCAGATATAGAATCTCTGTCAACCCAAACTCACACTTTGCCTCCTTGGCAGATAGTGAATGCTCCTCCATGATGTTGAGAACCTCATCAACATGCCTCAGATGCTCATCCCAAGTCCTGTTGTAGATCAATAGATCATCGAAGAACACAAGTAAGAACTTCCTCAACTGCTTGTTGAAGGTATGGTTCATACACGACTGGAAGGTCGCTGGTGCATTAGTCAACTGAAGGGTATGACGAGAAACTCATAGTGCCTGTAGTGACATCTGAATGTTGTTTTGTATATGTCCTCTTCTCTGACCCGGATTTGATGGTACCCTGATCGAAGGCCAATCTTCGAGAAGTGCACTACCCCATGCAACTCATCGATCCTGGGTATCAGGTACATGTTCTTGATTGTCTTCTTGTTCAGTGCCCTGTAGTCAATGCACATCCTCATCGTGCCATCCTTCTTCTTCACAAATACCATTGAAGAAGGGACTAGAATTAGGCCTGATGTGCCTCATCTCCAACAACTCCTGTATGGCCTTCTCTATCTCGTCCTTAAACTTCTTTGGATGCCTGTAAGGTGTGGTGATCATGAGCTTTGCCCCCTCTTCTAACTCAATGACATGCTCAAATCCCCTGTCAGGTGGTCTCCTTACTGGTAGTGGTCCGAACACCCTGTCATGTTTCCCTAGCAGCTCTTGTATGTCCACATGATAGTCCTGGTGATCTTGTGATGGATTCTGCATGGTGATCAATCTCTCCGCTGCGCAAGCCATGTCCCCATGTCTAAAAATTGCCTCCATGCGTTTGTTTGACACGATCCTGGGGACTCTGGTCGACATACCTCTTAGAATAACTCGCTGACCTTCTTTATCCTGAACTCCATCCCCATGTCCTGATAATTCATGTGGATATCTCCCAACAAGTACAACCACTCGACATCTAATACCACATGGGTGTCTGCCAAATCCACGACATAAAAGTCATTGGCCAACGTATAGTTGCCCAATCTCACATCCAATCCCTCAATCCTTTGAGTAGATGTCATGTTGTACCCATTTGCTACTACCACGCTGAACCCTTCAAAGTCCTCTGCAGGTATGCGTCTCCTAGTTACAAGTGTTGCATCAATGAAGTTGTGGGTGGCCCCACCATCATTCTGTGCTGTAACTCTCTGCCCCTGCAAAATGCCTCTGACCTTGAAGGTGTAGTAGTTGGGAACTCCTAAAAGTGTGGCAATGGTTACTCCCTTGACACCTTCCTGCAACTGTGCTTGCTCAATGTGTGGTGGCTCCTCACTGCTTTATCCACTGTCTTGTATGTGAGCTGTCTCATCCTCATCATCAGAAAGCACCTCTATGTAATGTACTTTCCCTTTTCCTATACATCGATGACCCGATTCCCAATGTTCTTTGCAGCTAAAGCAAATCTTCTTCCTCCTCAACTCCCTTCAAGTCTCCTCATCCATCCTGCCTTCACTGTCCATGGCTTCTAGGGAAGCTTCGTCTCCTTACCCTTCTGTGGAATGAAGGGTTTCACTAGTGCCTTCTTGGGAGTTGTGTCTGCCATGTCCTGGGTCTTCATGATGGTGTTTGGCCTGAAGGCCTTCACCCACCCTCTCAAGGGTTTGACTAATCCTTCAGTGAATAGCATCACCAACTTCTGCTTTGAGATGTATGTCACCATAACCGACATCCTCTGGAATTCTGTGATGTATGCCTTCGGTGTACCTATTTGTCTCAATTGCACCAACTCCCTGAAGTGTATCTCGGGATCCTTCTTGTCGAACCTGTCCATCAACCTCTGGGTGAAGTCCACATATGATGTGATGTTGGCATGCCCTAATGTCACTAGCCCATGGTACCACCACTCATGAGCTTCTCCATCCAAGTGTAGGGTGGCAAACTTAATTTCCTTTGCCTCTGTCATCAGATTAAGTTGGAAGTAAGTGTCCAACTTCTGTACCCAAGCTCTGGTTGTGCTCTTGGCAGATCCGTCAAAAGGTGAAATGGACAACTTCCCCACCTTGCGCATGAGATCAAAGTTCTGTTGGTTTTGCGCTGTTCCGTTCCACTCCCTAGGCCTGTTCCTTTGCTTGATGTTTTAAAATTCTTGATAAGACAAGGCTGCTTGGATCTCTTCCCCTAATGCTTGATACTCCCTGAAGTAGGTGGTAAAATCAACCTCCTGACCCTGTTGCTCCTGTGCTCCTGTAGGCTGATCTTCAAGGAGATGTGGCAATAGTGTTCTAGGCGTCCTCCTTTTACCTCCCTGTGAAACGCTTTGTATAGTGTAATGTCCTGTTTTTCCTAGGCAATCGGGATACCGTGATGGTTTATACAGTTTCCCGTAAACCATTAGACGGATGAGTTAGGGAAATGATATTGGTAAAGTCACTTTCAAATTATAAAGTGAAA
>JZKD02S0473882.1:0-17246 GCA_000966675.3 Picea glauca
CCTTAATATCTTATCCAAAATCTTATGATACAACATGTAAAAGAATACAAGCACAAAAAGTTACATGATTGACGTGATTTCCTCATCAATTCAATATTGACAAAGATTACACTTAAGCACACTGCCCACTCCCATTAAGAGCAAAAACAAAGTTGGCATCATATCCAAAATATTTATTGTGACGATTTTTAAAAGTTACAAGATTAGCATAGATTTCCTTCTCAAAAGTTACAAGATTAGCATAAAATATTTATTGTGACGATTTTTTACATGGCATAAAAGTTACAAGATTAGCATAGATTTCCTTCTCAATTCAAAATTGCATAGATTTCCACATCAATTCAAAGATTGGCACTTGCAAAGATTTCATCAATTCCAAATTTACAATGATTCCATAGATTTCATCAAATTCCAAATTGACAATGATTACATTTAGGAAGCAAAATTTTCACAATAAACAATATGATAAGTTCACCTTAATTCATTCAAAATTGTTTGACTCTCCAGAGTAATTGTTTGTCTCTCTGGATCTAGGTGAGGACATTCTTGTGGTAAGAAGCCATTTTGCTTAATGTTAATAAGCGAGCTGCAACGAACAAACACCTAGACATTTGGTAGAAAATAAACATTGTTTATTGAAACAAAGTCACTATTTTAATCCATTTGTTTCAACATTTACATCAAAATTTAAGTAGACTTATCCTGAAAAATCACTATCTAAAATTCAAAAGGTGGTTTTTATATTATAAATAATTTTAAATAAAGGTAAATTAAAATTATTTGTTAAATGGGCAAGTGTCTCGAGAACATTTTGTCACCGACAAGAAATCCTCCCACAAAATCTTATCAACACTATTGCGACCTTATCAACCCTATTGCGACCAAGTGTCTTGAGAATATTATATAAATCCTAGGGAATCTCGTGACATGGAATCTAAATATTTTTATATTATTTTTTAATTTATTTTTAAATTCAATAAAAAATAATGTTATATGGTAAACTGTTTTGGGTTTATGTATGGTGAACAATGGGTATGGCAAATATCATGATTTTTTCAATATAATTTTATTTATGACCATATATGGATGTTAGGTATTTGATGGTAATTATTTTGAATTAAAATTGTATTTTGGTTTGGGATATGATTTTAAAGTGTTTTTGTTTAGTTAAGAGTGTGTTTTCTTTTTTTTTAAGAAAATTATGTTTTATATTATTTAAAATATAAATTGTTTACAAAAGGATATCTAGTCATAGATATCATCAACTACGATGTCCTAAAAGGTTTTATGGGGAACATCACTAACATACAAAAAACTATGACAAAAACAATACATTTTCATAGTCCTATTTCCTTGGGTGACAAATATAACTTCACTTTGAAACAAAATCCAAATAAGCCTAACTAATGTCACTTTCGATTGCCTGTGAGCAAGAAAGTCAATCAACAAAATACATCCACCAGAATCCAGCAAATACATACATCAAGTATTATGCTAAACCGCATAATATGTACCAGGGAGACCCCCCTAAAAGAGGTGTAAAAACTGAAGTGGTACCTCATGTTCTTCTACACACATGTAATAATATAATTTTCCCGGAGCTTGTAGTAGAGCACGTTTCGACAGACTATCTGCAACAGTGTTACCTTCCATGTAAACATGATCAAAGGAAATCTTTTGAAAGTGCTTTGTCATCTCCTTGATGTGATCCTTCCAGCATTCCAGAGCAGCCACTTGTAGGTGTCCCTTTCCTTTCAATCAGTCGATTATGATTTTGAAATCACCCCTAATATGTGTCTCCGGGATTGATAAGCGAGAGGCCAAGAGAAGAAGTTCCCATGCCTCAAGGAGCTCGGCCTTTGTGTTAGTGTCAGGCTCACCATTAAAAAACCATTTGTAGCATCTGTGATCCCTTGTTCTTATAAATCCTCCAGCACCACAGTTGTCTCCCAAAGCTTCAACAGCACCATCAAACCATCCCTCCTCTCCAAATTCAGCATCTATAGTTGTTAAGATTCGAGGAACAACAAGTTTTAAAAAAAAACTACTACTCTCCAAGGAGAGAAAAGAGAGATGTGCTACCTTCTGAAGATTAGGGATGTGTCCCTCGAAGATCACCAGATTTCTCTCCTTCCATACATACCAGCAGATGATTGTTGGCAAACTAGGATAAGATGAAAATTGTAATTTCCACGCCTTGAAGCATTCCACATTGGAGTTACCAAGCTTCCTGCCAGGATGTTTCATAAATGTAGTAACATTTTCCCATACTTTCGAAGCAAACATGCGCTCCAAAAACAGACAAAAAATTGTTTCTTGATTGTTATTACATAAGGAGCAAGAACTCGGGCCATTTAAACCTCGATGTTGGAGCTGATCCCAAGTGAGAACCTTATTCTCAACCAGGAGTCAGGAAAATAGACAAATTTTTAGTGGGCAAGTCCAGGTCCACATGGCTTTTCTTCAACCTCCAATCACAAAGCCCCATTTATTTTTTTCCACTGCCTCGTATTCATTTTTGACAGTTAATACCCCGGATTCATCGCCCCCCATCCATATGAGTTGATCTGGCTTTTCTAAAAGTCAGATACCATTGATTATAAGAGCACAATGGAATATATCCCATTCCAAGGCGAGATCACCAGCTAACCCCAAATCTTGACTAGTGACCCAATTTATACCAGCCCCCCCCCCACTCGGTCTCCACCAAGGGCCTGAAATAAAAATAAATAAAATATTCCTTCCCAATTGATAGCTATGATTAAATTTTCTGTCAGGATTGCCCCTTCCCCCATTCCCAGAATATGATCATAGCCCAGCAGAATCTTGTGGCCTGACCCCGACCTCCATGCAATCTACTATAGTATGATGTGCATAGCCTTTAAAAGGAACTTCCAAGTCTGCGAACCTTGTGCATATGTTATATTAACCATACAGATCCATCTGTCCACTGTTACATGTGGATAATACTTATCTTTCAAAATGCAATGCCATAGTCCATCATGTACCAAAGCCCTCCATAGCGTATTGGCTGCCATCGCCCTACTAAAACTTCCCAAATCGCACAGACCCCATCCCCCAAACTTCTTTGGTCTTGCTAAAAGATGCCATGCACAGAGATGTATCTTTTTTTTCTCATTGCCCCATGACCAAAGAAAATCATATATAAGTTGTCTAATCTTCTGAAGAGTTACTGTAAGAATATTTGCAAGTGCCAACCAATAAACAGGTTGGCTTTCTAAAACTGCCTTTATAAGTACACATCACCCCCCCAAAGATAGTTTATGATTGCACCAATGACTGATCTAAGCTTCAAATTTGTCAATCAACCAAATCCAATCCTTCGTTTTGTATCTATCAGTCTTCAGAAACTAATCAATATATTTGAAGCCACTAGATAGATCAACAAATTTGTAGTGAAAGTTACCCTGTAGAGTCTCCAGATCGTGTTGCTTCACTCCGTAATGCAAAAAGGTAGTTTTTTGTTCATTAATTAATAGACCAGATGCTTTGCAGAAGACCTAAAATTCTTTTTATTTCCTACCATTCTGTAATAGAATCTTTAGATAAAATAAGGATGTCATCAACAAACAAAAGGTGAATAATATTATATAGCCTAGAGACTTTAATACCCATGAGTAAACCCTCTTCTTTACTTCTTTTAAGTCCAAACTTAAACCTTCCATAATAAGAATGAAAAGCAAGGGAGATAGAGGGCAGCCCTAGCGCAAACCTCTTTCACTGTTGAAAAACCTCGTGGGTTCTCCATTAATCAAGATAGCAAAAGTGGTTGATGTAATACATCCCATAATCCAATTTGTCATCGGCAAGCCGAAACCGCATTGTAATAAGACCAATCTTAGATAGTCCCAACTGACACAATCATAAGATTTTTTCAGATCAATTTTAAGGATCAGAGCTTGTAACTTTTTCACTTTGATGTTGTCTAGGCATTCCTGTGTCATCCCTATAGCATCGATAATCTGTATGTCTTTCAAAAAACTGAATTGCTCCTCGGATAAAATGTGTGACAATATTAGTCTAATACGACTAGCAATAATCTTAGTGAAAATCTTGTAGCAAAGATTACACAGGGCTATCCGACATAACTCCTCATAGGTTGTAGGTCCATTTACCTTTGGGATGAGTGCTATAAAAGTCAAATTGATAGCTATGTTTACCACACCAATCTTGTGGGACTCCTCGATTGCATCCAATAAATCATTTGCAATCAAATCAAAGAAGTGAAAGTAAAATTCCACACTCCAGTCGTCAGGCCCAGGGCTTTTGTCCTTGGCAAAACCCTTTAAAATATCCTTGATCTCCTGCTTTGTAACTGGTTTTTCAAGCTGATTTACTTCCTCCTCACTAGCCTTTCTTGTAAACAATCTAGCCGAAGCTACCTTATCCATCATCGTATTAAGTTTAGGCTCTTGATAGAATGTGATAAAATAACAATGGGCTTCAGTCTTTAGTGCATCCTGAACATAAAGTTCTTGTCCCATTCCATCTTTGATCTCCCAAAGGTGTTTCTTGTTCCTCATGTAACTAGCAAAAAGATGAAAAAAAATTGTATTCTTGTCTCCACATTTAATCCAGATTGCTCTACTTTTTAACCACCACCTTCCTTCCTCATCTAATAGTAACTTATTTCTCTCTGCTTCAAGCTCTTTTAATCAGGTTCTAAGATCATGATCAAGATCGGATTGCAAGAATTGTTCAGTAAGCTTTTCAATCTCTTCTTCTAAATGGATATAAAGAGCCAACTCCTTTTTCTTTTTTGTAGCTAACCATTTCTTCACTTCTGCCTTTAAACCGAAGAGTTTTGTAGACAACCTATGTTGTGCTCCATCCCCAACAACATCCTATTGTGTACCCCAATAGTTTTGAACAAGATCACAGAAGGAATCTTCAAGTAGGAAAGATGGATTGAATTTAAAAGGGTAAGCAACAAGGTTGTAACCATAGTCCAATTGAAGAACAATTGGTGCGTGATCCGAAATAAAAGGTAGTTCCACCCATGATCTGTATATTGCAGCATCAATTAGAAGATATTCAGCCACATAGGCTCTATCAAGTCTCTTTTGTATTTCATCCTTTCCTTTTCTGTCGTTACGCCAAGTAGGCAAAATCACTACAGGTTTGATATCCACCAATCTATTCTTAGAAAATAGATTTTTGAAAAAAACTGCCAAAGGATCGAGCAAAGCTACCACTCCCCACACTTCTTTGATATTGTCTGAAAAATTTAAATCACCTGCTAAGATAAGATTATTAAGTGCCAACAAACCTTTAGCTTCTACTTGTTCCCAGAAACGCCTGCGTCCCATGCACGGCCCATAAGAGTTAATAAAGCTAAGATTCCTTTTAGCCAGAAGATGGATACATATCAAAAGAATGCCACCAAGGCTTAGAAAAGGTTGTAGATCGAAAATATTTAGATTCCAAGACACTAATAGACCTCCAGATGTCCCAACAGAGCTAACAATAGTATTCATCCAATCAGGTAAAATCAAGCACATAAACTTTCTGGCTTTCTCCGCAGAGACCAAAGTCTCTTGGAAAAAAACGATATCGGGATTGATATTTTTAAAAAGTCTTCAAATGGTGGGAAATTTTATGAGGCCACTAAATCCTTTAATATTTAAAGAGATAAGGATCATATCTTATCCCTCGCGAGGGTTTTAACGCCTCTAAGTGCCCCCAATTCATGAGTTGAACCAATGTGCTGAGAATCCACGGCAGGTGCATTGCCTAACTTCTTGTGAGCACTGTGAGTCATAATTGGAGAAACCTCCACCCCCAAACCACGTGACCAGGCCAATTCCTTTCCCTTTCCCTTCTCCCCATCAATCCTAGATGAGCCCCGGTCAAACCCAAAACTTCCCTGATAGACTTCTAATCCTCAGAAGGTTTGTAGTGGAACTAGGCTAATCGAAACATTATTATTAGATATCAGTGCTTCCAAGTCTGTATACGGTGACTGGGCATCCATAGGTTCAATAGAGATAGGTCGAACAAGATTCTCCATAACCCCCCACCCCCAAGACTGTAGTTGTCGTCCCTAGTAAGGAAGGGATAGGAGGGACTAGTAACAAGGCCTCGGGAACCCTATCATCATCCCGGTTCAATCCACCCAAAACCAAATTATTCTTGGCAGAGCTAGAAGTATCAGGTGTAGAAAAGGTGTCAGAGTGAATGGTTTTCTCCAGAAAATCCTTCTCTCGAGAAGAAAGTTTAAAAAATAAACAGGGACAGTAGTATTTTAACTTACCGAGATAAGAGTTGGTAAGGGTTCCTGTAGAATAGGCTTCCGGCACCGATAGAAACGACCCCACCTCTTCTGCATTCTCCTCGCTCATGTACAAATCATTTTCCTGTGTGCCCGTAGAATCTTCTGCAACCTCGGATCCATTCCAAGAAGGACAATCATGTCTGAGGTGCCCAGTCCTTCTACACGAAATGCAGTGAAAAGGCAGTCCCTGATAATCAAGTCATTGCACCATCACCTGTACTCTCCACTCCAGTTCCAAGGACTCCATAAGACCATCATGGATGTCTACTTCAACCAATATTCGTGCCATGCATTTATCAGGGTTGTGTAATCCATTTTGATCATATTTGAGAAATTGTCCTATCAAATTTCAAATGGCCTTTAAGGCACCCTTATTCCACAGATTGGGAGGCAATCCTGATAACAAAACCCAAACATGTCAAAAACTGAAGTACTCAGTGGCAAGGTTGAAACGGGTACGCCACCTCTTTAACATGACACTACCACCCTCGAAGTCCCAAAAACCATTTAAAATGGTTTCAGTGTCTTCCGGAATCTTGAAAAATAAACTGAACCACCCCGATGACAAGGTAAGATATTCAAGAATGTACCCAATGATGGGTATCCAAGATTTCTTCATCCACTCAGAGAATGTGATCTTTGACTTGGTCTTATACGTGAACCTCCCGACTAAGGCACAAAGAGAAATATTTACCGTTTCTTCCAACCCCACATCCATGCCTATGACCAGCCTCCTTCTAGATTTTTTGGTTTCCAAACCCTAGACACCTTCTTACTATGCTTCTTCTTAACCCACAAGCTTCTTCTCTGTAAATTATCCTTTCTTTTGTTGGAAAAGTAGTAATATTTTTCGGCCTGTGCTGGGGGAGCTGCCACCCTACTATCCATGTCTCTTAACGACTTCCCTTGTTGTTTAGAGCTCTCTTTCGTAGGCAGACCAGATACTATTGTGTGATCAACAGTATTTTCATCAATGCATTGATGGTAATGTGGTTGTTTCACTGTCTCTCCAAACACACCAGGTAATACCACCTCCTGAAATGTATTCTCCTCGCCACCCTGTTCACTTAACCGAGCTGCCTTAGCAGGTGATAGTAATGGTCCTCTCTGTGTCTTGTCCGAGGAGAGATATTCTTTCATGTAGTCGATGCCACATCCTTTCCTAGTAAATTCCCCATCCGCAATGAAGGGACATTCATGTGGCCAGTTTACCTCGTCTGCAGCGCCCCAGGGAACCCTGACTTTCCGACATCCAGAGGAAGGATCGACGATTTGTATGTGGTTTAAAACCAAAGCACTATTCAAAAATAAATGATAGTCTTCCACTTGTACACCTTCTTTACTAACTCATTAAACCTCGAATAACTGAGTTTTAATTCAACAAACTATTGTGCACAGAGTCGTTCCACTAATACTATCCATCAATAACTATGCATACCCACTAAAAATTAACCATCATCTTTACCATAAATAGTAAGAAACCAGATCTTAAAAAGGATAGAAATCCATTAGCAGCCTCATAGAGGTTTGAACCTTTACTAAAAAAGGTGTCCCGCCATAAAGCCTTCATAACAGATTCTACAATAGGTATCCCGCCAATAACGACTTTTTGAAACAATTTCTATAAACTGCTAAAAAAGTACCCCCAGAGTTCCATTTGCCCTTCCTTGTGTCGCTCCCCTTACTGGGCATCCAAATTCCTACTACCCCGTCTTCCTTGAATATAAGGAAATGGGTTAATGATATAAGACCAAAATATATTTGGTAAGAATGGAAGTCTACCCCTTGTGAATTGCTATTAAATTATTATAAAGGGAGAGGTTTTATCTTTACACAATGATGTAGTTACACATCGAGATCTTGAGATAATATCAACAAAAGCTAAAATGTTCACCCTAAATACCAAAACATTTTTCATCTTTCAAATTAAAAAAATAAAATAAAATGTAATTTATATTTTGTTAATATGAAGTCAAGGCTTATAATTTATTATAAATTAAATTGAAGTATAATTAATTTAAAAAAAAAAATATTATAAATTTTTAAATTAAATGTAAAAATAGTTACATTTTCTAAATTCGATTTTTGTTTTTCGATTGTGTGTGTGTGTGATGAGAATGATGACTAGTTATATGATGATAATGATGATGATGAAGATGATGATGACGACGATGATGATGACAATTGGTTATTAATGTCCATTGAGACTGACATTTATATATGATGATGATGATGACGACGACGATGATGATGATGACAATGATGACGACGGGGATGGCGATGACGACGACAAAAACGATGACAATGACGACAACTAGTTATTAATATCCATTGAGATTGAAATTTATATAGCAGACTTAGAAAAAAAAAGGTAAGGAATTACTTGGTTTGATTTAGAATTTTATTTCTCGAAAATATTTAAGAGAAGCATTCCTAAATCACCATAGTTTTAATGAGTTAAAAGTTTAGGAAGGTCTATATTGTAAAAAAAAAATTGTAATTGAGATTTAATGTGGATGTACGCAAGACATTCTAATAGAAATTGTTTTTCATCTTCAACCCTCTTGGTGTTACAAAGATGAAAAATTATTTCAACCCATGGTGTTTTAGGAATTGTCAAGTGCCTTGTTTCATTATAGAGCTTATAGTCATTTGTTATAATTTTAGAAATATTATTTTTCTTCCTTACGCTAGTTAAATTAAAGAGATGTTTTTATTTTCTAGATTAGGTTTGATCACCTACTCGAAGTATCTTAATTTTCTCTTATCCCCTGATTCTTTATTTCTTGCAGAGAAACTCATTTATGGATAGAAAAACCCTCTCATTGACCTTATTAAAGTCGATCACAAACCGTATTATAGACCACTATGGATTCCACCTAGATTTAATGCATACACACAAATTTTTCTAAGAGAGATGAGAAGGAGGATATCTTACATTTTCTCAACAATTGTCCAATTGTATCCTTATGAAGAAGCTCCTCAGCTCCAAATCCTATGTAGCCTCTTATACCTTCTATGTGCACACAAGACAAACAACATACCTTTCTCAAATATTTTGACACATAAAAGATAATTGTATGCAAGGAGATATCATCTAATACCTCAAGTAATACTAGATCTACCAAACACAAATCATAAACACCACATTAATGACTTAAACAATATTTGGAGGGGGGGAAGAACATGGATCTATATTGATAAAGTGTGTTACAACAAGTATATATTACATTGAGTCACTTTCTACACTTCTTGCTCCAAGTTCCTTGAGCTCTTCCTTAGCCACCCTTGCTTGATTAGAAGAAGTGAATTTACTCAACATATTGTGGCAAAAGTGTAATGGACTCTCTCACCTAGGCTTTCAATCTCCACTTTTTTTTTATGTCCAACACCCAATCACTACAACAATATGATGACAAAGGACTCTTCAATTGGTCTCCACCAGTGTCAGGACTCTTAGACTAAGTGTATTAAGTGTCCATTCCTCCAATTGAGCCTCTCTTTATAGGAATGTAGATAATCTTAGAGATAGGTTCAAGGCATGTGAACAAGGTGAAAACATGTCACGCACAAGTACCATTCTTAATAAGGAACTCTCCAAATCTAGAATATATTAGGCGTGGTCGTGGGTTTAGTATGGGAAACTAGTGACAGGTCGTGACTTGTCTATGAAGAAGCCATGACCGACCACCCTTCTTGCTAGGAAAATCACGGATAGGCTCAAATGTGGTTATTTACAAGGACTGCAACTCATGATTTCAACATAACAACATCATTGGGTTATCTTCAAGGCCTAGGGTGATAAATACAAGTGTAACATTATTGCATCACAATTTATCCTTAAATTTATATGTAATATTATCATTATTCTTCAGAGTGACATCTTCCGTGATACCCCAATGATTTAGCCAATACTTGGCATGTTTATTCCAACCCTGCATTTTTAATATATGTATCAATTGGGTCTAGTCCAAGTGGTTGAGAGAAATGTTGGTATCTTCTCCACCTTAATTCAAACCCACTTTTTGACATGTTCGCTCTTCATGAGTTGATTTTTTATTGGGGCTCTTTGTGAGATAATTGTTGATTGGGGTTACCAAGGTACCAATAATCACATCCTCGCTACACATGCTCACACAACCCTACATTTTTAATATATGTATCAATTGGGTCTAGTCCAAGTGGTTTAAAGAAAAGTTTTTATCCTCTCCACCTTGATTCAAACCAACTTTTTGACATGTTCGCTCTTCATGAGTCGATTGTTGATTGGGGCTCCTTGTGAGCTAATTGTTGATTAGGGTTAGAAAGGTACCAAGTGAATCTAGTGTTCCTTGGATATAAGGAAACTAGTTAATGGCCCAAAACCTAGAGACATATCGCAGGAGTGGAAGATTTCCCCTTTACGAAGTGCCAATGAGTTATTACAGGTGGTGAGGCTTTTTCTCTATACAATGATACATGTGTACATTGGGATATTGAGATAGTATCGCCATATGCTAGACTTACAACCTTGAGTACCAATGCATTTTTCCTCCTTAGAAAAAAGAAAATATATATATATAATTTAATCTATATTTTGTTAATGTGAAGATAAGGTTTATAATTTATCATAAACTAAATAAAAGTATCATTACTTTTAAAAACTACTTATTATCTTTTTAAATTAAATGTAAAAATAATTAACAATCTCTCTCTATATGTGTGTGTGTGTGTGTGTGTGTGTGTGTGTGTGTGTGTGTGTGTGTGTTCGATTAGGTATAACTTGAATGGTTTTGAGGAAAGTTGTTACCCTCCCCACCTAAGATCAAATCCCACTTTGTGACATGTTTTCTCTTACTGAGGTGATTGATCATGAGATATATATGGTATATTAATAATTTGTTAACCTCACCTTGTGCCTTAAAGAATATAGGGTTTACCTTGGGTACCATCCTCGAAATGAGGGGAAGTGCCTAAGTGGTTTTCCTAGGATATATTACCTAATGTGTGTTTGTTTTTTTGTTTGTGTGTGTGTGTGTGTCATTGGGTCTAGTCCAAGGGGTCGAGAGGAAATTTTTTATCCTCTCCACCTGGGTTCAAATCCCACTTTGTGAAATTTTCACTATCTATGAGTTGACTTTTTATTGGCGTTTTCTTGAGTCCACAACACACCCTACAAAATTTGCAAATTTTAGATACCACCTCTTCTTTAAATTCTTTGTTCATATAAAAAGTCATTTTTTGTTTTCTAATTTTGATTCATTTCTTATATCGGTTAATCATGCTTCACCTAAGTCCTTTGCTCAAGAACCCAAAGTTTTTCTAAGACTTTGAAGTATTTTCACTTAGTTTTCTAATCGTAGGTTTTTGAAACTTTTATCAGCAATGAAGTTCACTTTCAACACTAAAGAAAAGTTCAAAAGTTCATTAATGAAAAGTTTGAGAGTTCGTCGATGAGAAGCATAATATAAAATTTATTATGTGCATTGATCATTGGCAAGGTTTTTTAATTTACATCGATAAAGTGTTTACAAGCAATGGTCAAAAGTTTGAAACTTCACTAATAATAATGTAAAACAAAAGTCTTTGTGGGTACCGATTGTTTGTGAGTTTTGAAACTTTGCAATAAACAAAAGTTTTCGTTAAAAGTTAGAAAACAAAAAGATCAAATAAGTTTAAAGTCTAGCTAACTATTTCTTATCGGCATCCGCAACCAACTTTGAATTAAATGAAAAGTTTTAAGTGATATTGATCAAAAAGATGAAAGCACGGCTGATAGAGCCCATATAGTGATTTTAAACTTTCATTCCCCAAAGTCCCTTGACTCATCCATGACCATGTTTTACATGAAATTTGAAAATCCGTACAATCACTCTGTAAATCCTAACCTTGTACAATATCTACTGCAAACAGATATTCAGAAAAGATACAATGGAAAATATAAACATTACACAGATATTTTTCCCCTGGAAACCCAAACCGAGAAAACCAGCATATTCTATATTCATTCATAGTTACATTGTTTACAATACAATATACATATAGGAGCCAGCGGCATCCAAAACCTTAACCCAATGACCTGGATTAGTCCAAAACCCTAATTCCTTAACCAGAAATAGAAAAACATCGACAAAAACCATGTGCCAAAAAACCACCTAAATACATGACACATTTCTCGAGGTAGGTGACACTACTACTCGTGCAAAGAATATAACACATACCCAAGACACTCACCACGAAAAATACGCATGGGAAACTCACCAATAATTCCCCACATTTTGTGGATGGTAAGGATGCTAAACCATAACCCCAGGGACACAAGGCTTGAACTCGTTACCTCCCAGCATACCGAAGGAGTGTGTGCATGTCTCACCAATTGTGTTATCCCATGGGACTAATCCGTACAATCACTCATCCTCATAACTTTGCATATAAGTCATTTTGGAAATGGTCTTTGATAGATCAAAGCTTGTTTAGTGTCCATGGCTCAGTCTTAAAACTTTTCCAAAATACTAAAGTGAAAATTGGTTGTCGATATAAAATTCAAATGATTCACCAATAATTGTTGTTGCACCTCATTGCCATTAATTCTGAGCTTTGGTCACTGGACTATAAAATTGCCATGAATTTCTTAGGATTTGTAGAATTCGATTGAGTTTGAACTTGATTTTGTCGCAATGAAGAAATATTGTATCTAATTGCCTTTGCTACCATTTGGGTTTATCGAATTAAGGATTTCACACTATGAGATCAGAATTGAGCATTGTGAGTTTAGGATGGTTTGTTTGTGAGTCTGCTACTAGTTGAATCCAGTTTATCAGTGTAAAGATATTCCTCTCCTAGCATAGTTTTCTTAGTCTCATGGTTTCTTCATATCATGTAAGCGACAATCGAGATTTAGTTACAAAGTTCAAAGGAACTAACCTCACTTGTCTCCCTTATACAACATTGTTATCAATTGGATTTCCAGGTATGTTTCAAGACTCTCTCTTAACTATGAAGCACAAAAAATAGTCACAATAAATACCCATCAATGTTGAAACCTCTTAAGAGGAGTATGTTCCAGTCTCCAAATACCCAAACCAAATCTAGAACCATTGAGACTTGTCTTCAAACATATTGATGCCAATATAGGTTCTCAACTCCCTTTCCTAAGATGGGGAGAAATGTATAGAAACTTTTATACATAAGACTACCATGATGTAGTACCCCCAAGTGATCTTAATATCAGGGGGGAAGATGATATAGTCTTCATCAATATAATAAAATATCATCTACATTATGTTGCAGCAAGGACACCAATCATGCCTTGCTAAGAGGCTCTTGAATGGATTGTCTCTTGTGCAAACATAGAACACATAACTATTTTGAATGAGCAAGGCATATGCAAGGGGTACTACTTGCCATAAGAGTTAGAAAAATATTAGAAGTTGTTGCAACTAGAAGTACACATGCCACGGGTTTTGTAGAGTTGTTTAATGAAAGACATGACACCAAGAATATTCTCTCAAGCTAGTGGGTTGATGACAAGAGGTTCTTCAAGAAATATGATGAGATATATTTAATCAATAATTTGAGGGTGCCTTATGTGTACACAATGGTTGTGATAGCCAAGATATATGGTCAGAAGGATTGTACACATTTCAAGTATGTCTAGTTATCATTTGCATACATAGTGGTTCCAATTGATCGTGTTTTAAATTGGGCAACCATCCTTTCTCATTATGTAAATAAAATGATAGAGAGAGCACAAAAGGCCAAGCCAAAGGAAACAATGGTGCTCAATTTTACATGGCCTCATATCTTATGGATGTTATATGTGCCACTAAAATTTTCTTAGGTGTAAACATGAGTTGGCATATTTTTGAGTTTCCAATCCACGTATATTGTCAATAAATTTGGGAGAATAAGTTCAAGAAGAATTATTCTATTATCTGTGATTTCTTTTTATCTTATCTCTATCATGTCATTTTCTATAATGAATGCCCAAGATTAACCAAAGAGGCTATGAAATTCATTATGTGCATAGGGAATTGGTACTTGTAGAAGGATTACATTTATCTAAGGATATATGGTGTCACAACAACCCCTCATTTGCTACCTAAGTATGTGCCCAGTAGACTTGTCTTGGGTGAGATATCCTATAAAACAATCCTATAGGGTTTTAACACTTCCCTACTTAAAGAAGAAAAAAAGAAGATTTCCATTCCTTATAATTTTAGTTTAGGGAATTATAATTTAAAAGATCCAAAGCAAGCCATGCAAGAAGCTAGTTCTATGTTGGAATGTCATTTCCCCCAAGGTAATTTCATGAGGCATGAATCATTTGGATTGGTTTCTAAACATTGTGAAAATATTTCCTTAGCATGGCCTTACTCTCATGAGCAATGAAAAAATGAAATTATGTTTGAAAATGCTAGAGACTTGGAAGATGTACAAACCAGTATGAAATCCTTGAACTTTGCAACTTTCTATAATATGACTCCAGATGACTAAACGAAGGAAGTTGGTTGAACTAGAAAGAATAATGACAGATGAAGAATAACAAAGGAGATTCAAGGAAATCGGAGTAAGAGAGGAAGCATGACAAAAAAAAATAGAGGAGGAACAAAAAAGACAATAATGAGAAGAAGAATTAAGAACTAAAACGGAGGAAGAAATAAGGAAAAGGTAGGAAGGAGTAGACGCCAAGATGCTAGAAGAATCTAAGCAATTAGTAACTGAATCTAAGGTCAGAAAAAAGGATTTGAAGGAAATCTAGGAAGAGGAAATATTATAAGCTAAGGAAAAAAGAAGAACGTATAAGACAAGTTGAGGAACAAAGAAGATGAGGAAGAAAAAATAAGAACAGAGGAAGAAATGAGAAAAAAAGGACGAAGAACATAGACAGTTCGAAGAAGACAAAAGAAAATAGAAAAAGAGGTTGGAAGTTGAGGAAACGAGAAGGCAAGAAGACGAAGAGAAACAAAACAAGGAGCTAAAAAGGCTTCAACAAGAGACAACTCAGGTAGAAAAGGAAAATGGTATAGAAAATGAGACCCAACAACAAACATAAAAAACTCTTGAACAACATCCAACACAAAAAACACCACTGCCTCCTAGTAGTGTTATTGATCTAACCAAGGAGGCTGTGATCATTCCCAAAGCATGAGATAAAGATAAGGAACCTGTGTTAGAGAAAGTACACACTCTAGGAAGCATGGAAATTGTTTATCCTGGGGTTATCAATTGATTCCATACCCTGTGGAAGAAGTTTCTAACCTAGAATTGATAGCTTATAACTACAGAAAGTAGGCAGTATTGAAGCAAACTCATAAAAGAAAGAAAGTGGACTTGGATACCTCTACCCTATATATCACTAAAGAACTAATGATTGATACTAAGAAAGATAGACTTAGTGACCTATTGTCGATTGGGGTAGCTATCTCTTTTGTTATTATGGATAACGCAAAAGCTTAATCATAAGATATTAAGATCCTTGGAGAACAAATCACTTTACTAAAAAATCAATTGAAATACTATAAGGCCTTAGAAGACATGGTCAAGAGTTTCATTGAGGGAGTCTTAGAAGAAGATAAAATGAATGATGAAATCAAGAAAGACTTCATTTCCAAATTTTTGAGATACATGAGTCGAGCATGCAACAATCCACACTTTATAAGGAAAACCTGATATGGAAAGAGAAATAGGCTAAGGTACAAGACCAACTGAATTATATTAAGTAGATCTAAAATAATAGTCAGGAGGATCATCATATCAAGATGTTGAGTAAGCCTGATTTGTATGGGATAGAACAAGTCATTAACTAATGGGGTAGAATGTCACATGAGTCCTAAAAATAGATTGAGGATGAGTAGTTGGGCCACATTAAAATTTGGGATATAATAAAATATACTATTATATAGTGAAAGATTCCTAGCTTTAGCCTACTTGAAGGATTTTAGCCAGTTGCATAAGTACTAAAGCAGTTTGAGGATGATGTACATAAGCATGAAGCATAGGCTAGGAATATTTCTTCCCTTAAGCAAGGTCATGTCCATAATTTTTTGACCACCAAAGTTATAAGAGCGACTTGGCTAGAGTCTATTTTTCCTAAAATAGAAAAAATACATCAAGAGATTTGACCATAACATTCCCATTTTGAGATCACCTAGGGAGCAACATGCATTTCCCTATCTTAGTTTATGTAATGATTTATTTAATCGAAGAGGAAAATACAATGAGGAAAATGTAAAAGATCAAACTCCTAATTCCCCTAAGTTTATTCTGAGAAACAATTTGCATGGCTATTTTTACATGAACACTTTTATTCTATAAAGATGCAAGCCAAATACTTAGAAAGGGTTTTTTGGATATGAGGGTACGTTGATAATTGTAAATTTTAATTAGTTTCAATTTAATTCAAAAGATTTTCCTTAAAGTCAAAAGACATTTTTGTTGGAGATTCTTTGTGGCTCAATTTTATTAGTGGATTATTCTACTATTGATTTATTGTGCATATATTTAGTAAGAATTTATGAATATGTTTATCTTATGCTATTACTTATATACTTCCTTTCAGATCCTCGGCAAATATTTTAAATGTGTTTTATGGTGAGGTTTTAATTCTTTTTTCCTATTTTTTAATCAGTTTCATGTTATTTACTTCATTAATTTGTTGTAGAATTATTTATGTAGTTAGCTATGAAAGAAATGACATTCTTCTTGTGATTTTATTATAGGTTTCTTTTTGTAACCATTTGATTTGTTTTTTTGGAAACATTTGTGTAGAGATGAACTTTTATGTAGAGTTATATCTTAGGATAGTGAAATCATAGAGTTATTTTCGTCTACTTTTTCTAAGAGTTTTTTTTTTTGTTGTTTGTTAATTTGTGCAGGACCTGCGATTAACCTGTGGCTTGAGAAATCGCGACTCAGGGGCATCTAAGCCGTCAAAATCACCCGGGGATCGCACCCGGCCTGAGCCACACCA
>JZKD02S0473926.1:3516-17308 GCA_000966675.3 Picea glauca
TGCACAAGTTTGATAACGGAGTTCGGCAACTTTGCCTACGTCTCCGGGCCTTTTCTCTGTGAGGGAGGCTTCTTGATTTCTTTTCAAAAGCTTATTAGTACATCTTTACAATTGTTGATTGGCTCCTAGACTAATCTGGTCTTGTTCGCCATGATCTCTAGAATCTTGCACAACTTACAGCACTTGAAACGGATATACCGAACTCTTAGAAATCGTCCGACAACATCTCTACCTCAACAACTCCTCTGCCTCAAACTGGCTTTATCTTGGCCTTGCATCAACATCTTTGCTCTGAATGCTCTCCAAAAGCTGTCCCCTTGGCCTCAAAATGGCCTTGGTTAAATAGTGGAGGAGTTAGTTTTCCATCCCTAACTTCCTCCATGAATTTAGGCTCTTAAAAAGCCCAATAACCCTTAAACAAGAGTTAATTACATTTTAATTATCAAAGTGGTTTTAACAACCCACTCATAACTATATAATATAGTTATTAAAACCGGGCTTTAGCCCCCCGAGCCCTTGCGTGCGCCCTTTTTTTGGTCACATGATACAATAGGGCCAAGCGCTAGCTAAAGGCTAAGCGCTGGCTTGCTAACCCCCTTTCACGCGCAGCATTGGTCATATGGTATTGGGGGCCCGGAACCACGGGCTAAACATTTTATAACCGTGGTATAACCGTGAAACAAAATGCGCCAACCGTTCCCGTAACCATACATAACCGCATGATGTAACGGAAATGCACATGGTAACGTTTATAAAATTCCCGCGCACCTTTTATAGCATAGCCACGGTTACATAGCATATAATAAATCTGCGCGCAAATGTTATGTGTTTATAACATATGTTTTATGGTATATAATATGGGTCGGGGCTAAGCCCCGGCCCGCCCATTTTTCAAAATAATACAACCTCCAACTTTAAATAAAATAATCCCCGCCTTTCAAACAAAGAAAAAGCGCGGGTATATTGGCTAGCGGATTATTTCAAAGGCATTGGCTATGGGGGAGGTCCGGGGTTCAAACCCGCGGACTCCCAACAATATTTTTTACACATAACCAAATTAATAAAAAATGAAGAGACACGTGTCAGCACCCAATTGGTCAACAACCATCCAATACAAATATGCCATGTCATCAAGCTGCCACATCACCATGATGGTACGGCCCTCCACGTGGCCGTACGGACTGTACGAACAGGTACAGTCAGCATCCAAATTTTTCCCTATTTGACTTGGCGGTAAAATCGCGATATCTCCTCCATACGGACTCCGTTCACGAAAATAAATATACCGCAGGAATCAGGAAAATGAGACGGACGCAATGGTGTTGGTTTCGTCAGATTCCGAGCACTTTCATTTTTGAGCCTTTTTGAAGCCCTGTCAGTCTTCTGAATCCGATTTCGGATCACAAACTGTAGAACTGCAATTATGAGATGTTGCAAATGAGAACTGGCGCCCTATATTTATAGTGTCCTACCAGTTTTGATGGGGCTGACTTCTCCTTTTGGGTATGTGTTTGTTCAGTATATTATTATTATATCTGGCCGACTTCTTCTCTTAGAGGCTAATAGCCTAATATAAATTATCTTCTTGAGCCGACCAAGCTTCTAGGATTATTATCCAACTCATTAGGGTTTCTCTTGCTTTCTGGAGTCTTCTCTTCTTGTCAGGTTCACACGTGGAGGTAAATACCTCCCGTAGCTACCATAATATTAACACCTCGTAAGAAACCAACAGCAGAAATCGTTCTACCATGCATACCATATGGGGTACAGGTAGGACTAGAGCTACTGGGTCACATCGGGAAGCTCAAATAATTGTACCACGACATATAATACGAAGACAAGTTCCTGGAACTTGCAAAAAGAGTATACATGGAGACAGTGGGCATGAGTCAGTTTGGGGAACTTCTTGATCAACCACTCCAATGGGAAACCAGGTTGCAGAAGACAATAATTTTAGGTTTGGTAGACCTACCACATTTTGGCAAGGGTCAACATGCAATAACATGTGTCAAGTAGCTGCTAGCAGTCACACATGGCGGAGACATCTGGTTGGATAATCTCCTATCGATATACATAGATATTATCATGAACATAACAAGATTTCCAACTCGGGGCATGGATCCTGCATAGTTTCTAGATGACAAATCTAGGGAGAAAGTACTAGTAGAAGACATGAATAAAAAGTATGGCACTGACAAGGGAACAAGAGGGATCATTATTAAGAGGATTAATGATTCCACAACACAAATAGGCACGGATATCTTAGCTTGCAAGCTACTAAGAAAATGCCACAGGGAGGAAGTCCCAACTGGAGTCGTTGCAGTTGCAACCTAGTGCACAAAAGGCACCTCAATGAGTTGGGCACTATATCTCTTGAACCTATTTCTGGTTGACTACAAGGATGCACAAGATCTAGGAACAAAGTTCCACTATTCATGGTTCATCACACTAATATCCTTCATGGGATGGAGAGAGCCAGGGTACATATTTTTTGGCACTAGACCCAAACCAAATCAAGGGGTAAGATATTTTTTTCTTAGAGTCAGGCCAGAGGCCAGGAGAAAAAAGCTGAGCAGGTCTATATTTGAAGGATACCTATGTGACCTACAAGAATCCATCTCCAATATGTGGAGAATAACACCAAAAGTTGTCGCACGATATGGGGACATCGTCAACTTCCAGGACACATGACATACAATGTGGATATAGGAAAGGAAGGATCCAGATAAATAGTGGCTGCAAATGCACTATTGTATCACATAGGGGGACATCGACATGGTCATCAACGAATGGGATGATGAGTGGAAGACTCCCTTCCTTACCCAGGAAATACTGGAAAGAATAGCAGAAGAAGAGGCAGGGTAGGGAGAGACCCAGCCAAAGGAAATTCAAGTGTCCAAGAGGTGAAGAACAGACTAGAGAAAAGCAACACAGATAAAAGAAGGGCCAACGAAGATAGGGACCTAGAATGGAAAGAAAGATAAGAGGCAACTGGCCAAGGAGTAGCAAAACTAGGTTGAGCCTGCACAAGAGACCACAGTAAATCCCAGCCCATGGGAACTAGGGGGAAACAAGAGGCCAACCACGTAGATAGGAGGCGTGCATAATAAATCAAAGGCACAAATAACACCGCCAGAGTATACGATCATAGATGATGATGGGGAAATGATTTCCCAAATGGTCCAGGATTGTCTATCCGAGGACTTCGACCATGTTGCACACCACAGGGATAGGATTGAAGAGAAATTGGTAGACATGTGACAACTCCTCAAGAAAATTGGTGAAGGGAAACTGGAAAGTAGCACAAGACTCGAACCATTAGCACCGCAAATAAAAGGAAGAGTGCAAGAAGAGGAATGAGAGTCAGTCCAGGAAATACTGCAGTCACACATAACATTCCATATCAACCCTATTATGTTGCACATGAACAAAATTGTGGGGCAAACACCCTTGAAGGAATTAAGCCAAATCCAAATTTTTTTCACAAGGATACCATCAGGGGCACTACATAGGTTGCAGGTTAGTGTAAACCATGAGGTACAGTCTCACGCATGCAAACACTTAACCAAATTGAAGTAGGAAACCAAGAAATGAGATGTGCTAGAAGTAGTCTATGAGTAGGCTAAATTTGAGACCCAAGAAAAAAGGGAGTGCATAAAAGGATTGGAGAAGAAAGTGGCAGGAACTTATGAGAAGATTCCACAAGTCGCACATGGAGATGAAATCACAGAAGAAAAAAATATTGATCAGATTGCACAAAAAATTGATCAATACCAGAAGGAGATAGAGAATCTCTGAGAACAACTCATACCAACCAATCCACCTGAATTCAAGGAGAAAAGGAAGCAGGAAGAAACAACGCAGTTGCAGGAAATAGAGCACCAAGTCAGTATAGTCGTTGACTTGTTCGATAAAGCATCGCAACTTTGGACGAAGTTAGAGGAGGATTAGCAAGTCCAAAAGTGGGATAATGAATAAGAAAGGATCAACATAGTGATCCAAGAACTCAAATAGAGGCAGAAGATAATGCCAATTATAGAATGCATCAAGGGAATGTAGGAGATGAAGAAATTACAGGCAGAGCTCACGATCGTGCAAACACAGAAACAAGAGCAACATGCTCAAATGGAACCATTTCAAGAACTGGTAGCAGAATTCCTAACACAAGCAGAGGAAGCCAAGGCACATATGGCACAGACCTAGGAAGAGTGCGTGGAACTGATCAGCGATGAAATTGTAGTTCAAATAGTGGACACGCTCAAGGAGAACACTGCGTAGGTGCAGACACAGGAAACAAAGCTCAAAGAAAAGATCCAGGCGATCACCAAGGAGGTTGAAGAAGCACACAAAGGATAGGTGGATCAGGATGAGACACATATCATTGTTGGGGGCCTATTGGAGGCAGGCCAAAGGCCAAAGTGGAAAATCATGGCGTTTTTTGAAAAGTCAACAAGAAACATGTGTCTAATTTACTTTTCCCTTAAATAAATTAGACAATAAATATTAATCTATTATCTCATTTATAACTGAGTGATTTGGAGTTGTAACAGAATTATAAGTGTAGTTAAGTGAGTTAAGCCCAGTTGTACTAGTTGTAACTAAACTTGCACTAGTGTGAGTTCAGTGAATTAGTGAACTCACATGTAACTAAATATTCGCCACGGTTAACTACATGCATGTCAGATCCAGTAGAGACCTAGTTGAGATAACAAGTGAAAGGGACAGTTTGGCTATCAGTTGTGATTTGAGTGAAGTGCACTCATGCAATCACACATGCATTGGATATGCTCATGAGCATGTGAAAACTACAAAATTTGAATTCATTGTGAGAATTCTCATTTTGCAGGGATTGTGCAGAGGAGGCAGGCTGTCTGGAGACAGAATTGGCACATGTATTTGTTGAGTTTTGTATGATAGTGTGAGATGATTGTATTGTACTGAGAACTCTTGGATTAGAGTTTTGTATGATAGTGTTTCAAGATCCATGATATACATAATATATGATAGTGGGGTTTTTATCTTTACACTTTCCCGATATAACTTTTGTGTTATGTGTTCTTGATATTTCACTTTGTGATCATGGTTTAATTTCCGCAAGAATATTAGTAGAAGCGATTCTATATGTAACAGTGGCATATAATTGTTAGATCAGGAGAATCATAAGAAATACTTAATTTGTATTGAAACTCCTACAACATTTTTGGGAAAGAAAGCATGCACAAGCAAAGCGACAACTAGGAGAGAGAACAACACACGTGCATGTAAGGGAAAGCAACAACTGGAAGGAAGAACAACACGCACACATGGGAGGAATACCTAACGACGGTAGGGTTAGGGTTTTGGTAAGGTATTGTAAATGGTTGAAGAGCCTAAAATGTATAAATAGAGATACATAAGTATCATAGGGGGTTGGATTTTGTGTGGTTCAGTTCAATTGGAGATGGATTACTATTATGCTATTGTAGTTACGCATGAGTTGATGTGATATGTAATGTTTTTCTGTGAGACCCATTTTGTATAAGTTGTTGAGCTAGAGGGGATGACAGAGGGTAGATCTTGAGGGTTAGATCCTAGGCCATGGATCCTAGTGTGATTTAGTCTTTCTCATATAGATCTCACCCGACTGAGAAGAGTTGTAAGCGCACGGCGTTGTAGATGTGAACATAATATAATAAAAGCATTGAGAGCCAAATCTTTGTGGATGTAGCCCCAGGAGGGGGTGAACCATGGTAACATATGTGTTGTGTGATGAAGGTTTGCATATCTCTTGTTGTTTGAGGAAATTATTATTATGTTGAATGAATGAGTTGTTGTATTTTTTGTTTAAGTGATTTTGCAAAACTGAAGGAATAAGCCTATGGATCTACTACATAAATCGTGAATAACAGTAAGTTGCATTTACAAGTCATAATAATGGTTCAATATTTATCTCTCTTATCACACACTCAATCCTAGGTTGTAAACACCTGAGTATTATAGCCACCCATTAAAGTTATCTTGGGTGAGACTGTGCAATGCATTCTATGTGTTGCATTGCCTTCTGGTTTACCAAGAGGATTGATAGTTTTAGAGGCTTTGTTGGAAACCCGAACAGATATGAACCATAGGTGAATAAACTCAAACAGTATAGGAGAGAAGTAACCAACAAGAGTGCTTCATATAGCATGACAAGAATAACACACAAATCTAGGAAGGAATACAAAGTTGAAAAGATGGAAGTCCAGAGATCAAGTTCTAAGAAGCTGATACACCTTCAGAAGTGGGTGAAGAAGACTAAACAACTAGAAAAAAAAGGCATCCATGAGGCAAGATCAAGTGTGACATTTTCAAAAGCATATGTGGGCTCCTGTGGAATAATTCGCGTACATATGCGAGGTGACCTATAGAAAGATTGCATACATACACAAGATTTCTCTGGAAAAGGTTGCATACCTGTGGTAAAATCCTTGGAAGAGAAGGTTATGCAGATGAGTTGCAACATGGTTTGATGGTATAACTTTGTTTTGCAGGGTCTGACATGATTTGTTGCATGTATTCATAATTATATGCTTGCATGTATGGTTGATGTATGTATGGTGATGAAATATGGTTGAGTGTTGATGCATATGCTTGATTCATATCTTAGATACAATGGTACTAACTCTAGAATGTGGAATGAAGCATTTTGTTTCTTGGGAGAAACAATGTTGGTTATGACAACGAAGTTATGGCACCTTGTCTATAAGATATATGATTTTAATGTGATGCTAGCTAGAGATATCATTGATCTATTGAGGCACACTATTGATAAATGTGTAGAGGTAGTATTGGTTGATTAGTACTTGTTGCAGTGAATGGTGTTTAAGGAAGATCTATCATGGTACATGGATGGTACATATGTGAGCTCCATTGATATATATTATGATGTATTGTTAGAGGAATATTTGTTGGATGTCTTTGGTGCATGCATTTGGCATGTGGTTGAACTACATATTGGGACATGTAGTTGATGAGTTGATGAGGTGGTTATGTTGTACATCATTTATGATTCATATCTTGATCTATAGTTGATGCATGATTGGTACATACTTGGTACATTGGTTGAGGAACTTGCTAGCAGTATGTTTGGCACATGGTTTATGGTTGATATGGCATACATATATGGGAACACATCTTGGCTATGGTTCATCTTATTGAATTTTGGTGCATGGTTGATGCACTTTCTATGGTACAGGTAGTAATACATGTTTGGTGCATGGTTGATGCACTTGTAAATGGAAGATGATTGTGGGTGATAGTACTTGGTTAAAGTACAACATTGGTATTACTTGCTTAGCATATACTTTGATACATGATGTATGGGATAGTTGAGAAACTTGTTGTGATGCTTGGTTGTACATTATTTGATCCTTGATGGTTGAGATACATATCTTGACATATGGTTTGTGAAACTTGGTTTATGATAGAATCATATCATATGTGATATGACACATTTTTTAAGCGCATGGTTGGCATGTTGATGATGTTATTGGTACATTGATAGAGGCACTTGTTGATGATCCTGATATATGCTTGGTACACTTTTTGGCACATATTCTTGGCATATATACTTCATTGATGAGATCTTATTGTATGGTGTTGATGTGCATGGTTGGCACATGGTATGGCACATGATGTACATGGTTGATGTTTCATTCATGATTCTCTATTCACTATTGAAATATTTTTTTGCTTCATGAAGTATGGTATGGCATGAGTTTGATGCATGGAAAAGTCCAAGGATCGTCATAGGAAGATCAAATCATTCTTGAGAAGTTGTTTTGGTTAAGCAGTAACATTTGCAGCAGAAGCATATTGCAGTAGTAGCATATTTTTCATATTGTAGAGAAGATAGGGGGAGACATACCCACAAGGGAGGTTATTCTTCTTCCCATGATTCTAGGAGGAGAGATTCATCAGTTGTGGGATAGAGAGTTATATTCTTGGAGAGAGAGAACATAGGCATGTTTCTAGGGGGAGCGATGGTTACATGGGAGCGTGAAAAATATGTCTTCAACATTTCATCAGAGTGATATCCCTTGTTCAAAATGGGAGATATTATACAGAGGAAGTTCAAATGCATCCATAAAGGGGGAGGAACCCCAAGGAGAGATCTGGTAGGGGGAGAAGCCCCAAGGAGAGAACTACCATTTTCCTTTTTCTTGTCATGGCATATAGGAAGTACCAAATGGATGAAATCCAAAGTGGTCCCCTTATGGTGAAATCCCTCACAGGAAGATGTTTTGTGAACTCAAAATGGTTAAGTGGTTGAGTCATCATAGATGTGTGGTTAAGGAACCCAAGGATTGATTGTGGACGATTGTAATGAATATCCATGAATTTGTAAGTGGGACTATTCTATATGGATAGTGCTCGTCATGCCATTTTCGGTGATATGTGGAACATCATGTAACTCCTCATGGTTAGAGAGTTATGGCCTTGTGAAGTTGGAGAACCCTCATGTGTAGTCTAGAAGCCTCTAGAAGGTCAAAGAAGTCAAATTATTCTAGAAAGTTCCTAGAAGATGTTGAAAAGTCGAATTGGTTAGCCATGGGTTAAGTGGTTGCAACAAGAAAAAAATTAAAAATAAATTAGTTGCAACTATTTTTGGAAAAGTTACTATTTGTGGAGAAAGTAGTTATAAGTGGATAAGTGGTCAGAAGTGGGTTAGCTCCTAAAAGAAGGAAGTTGGTTAGAGTTGGTTAGATGAGGAAGCTAATTGGAGAAGTACAAATAAGAGATCAAGGGTCTCTTATGTGTGTGCATTTATTGAGAATATTGAAGATCTATTCTGGTGAAAGATTCATTGTAGGTACTCATGGATGCATCAAAAGTTTCGTAAGTTTGAAGTTTTGACAGAAAAAGTTTTAGAGTTTCATAAAACCCTAGTTTTCTGAAGTAGTATGTGGGCTGCAGTGAGATAGGTCACATATGTATGTGGGTTGCAGTGAGTCAGGGAACATACACATGTGGGATTAAGGAGATCAGAGCACGTACAGATGGAGAGAGTCATGGAAGCTTGAGTAAGAGTTGGTGCTAGGTTCTTGAAGTCTGAAGCAAGTTCCAAATCAACATTCTACAAGTTCATATCTGCCATAGAGGTTCTGTTATGGGTACATATTGTCTTGATGTTTAGACTTTCTCATGGTACGGTGAATGCTTGAAGCATTATTTGTATGGTTGTATTAATGTCTAAATATGGTAGTTGGTTGGTTGAGTAGTTCAGATCTATTCTGATTGATGAATATCCATAATATGTGATGGTGTAGGGTTGAGGAGCATGCATAGGTTGTTCGATGGAAAAGATATGTTTGTGATTGGTTATGGTACATATTGGGTAGTGAAAGGTAGAGTGTAGTGACAGATCAAAAGTGGATGTGATAGAGGTAGAAGGGGTTTGATGTGTCAGAAGGTTGAAGTTTCACAAACCCTAGTTTTTGAAGGTGTATGCAGGTTGAGAGTGGGACATGACATGTACATACACGTGTTTAAGTATAGGAAAGTTGCGTACATATGTGGGCTGTAATATAAACAAGTCACGTACATGTTGACAGATTATTATTTGTTTACAAGCTTAGTCTTGTACTTGAGGATCGATTCCTCTTCTCAGTTAGCGTTGAGATTTGTAGGATGAGTATTGCATTGATATGTGGTTCTCTTGTAGAGTTGTTTATCTATTCATTTGATGTTGATAAACCCCAAGGATTGTAGTCTGTAATACAAAATAAATTTATACATATATATTGTGTGCCTTGTGTTCTTTATGATGATCTATTGATGATGTTGTTGTTGAGATATGATTACAACTAGTTATAAATGAAAGCAATGAATATTGAGTAAATCATGATTGCTAACTAAGATGTTTTGATAAGAAGTGAAAAAATATCCCTGTACTGATTCACCCCCCGCCCCCCTCTTAGTGCGGTCAGTGTGTCCAACACAAATAACCTCCTAAGAATAAGATCACACAACTCACATAGATATTGACTCTACTTCTCAATACATTAGTAAGAATATTAGATAAGTAGGAATTATATATTCCAACACACTCCCTTAATGATTACTTATCTAAATATCTATATGGTCATATCTTCATCATTGTCATGGCTTCAATCTTTCGAACTTTCTTCTTCTTCCTCTTGTAGCTGCATCTGATTATTGACATCCATATAAAAAGAAATCCATCTACCAAAATACATGGGTCATCGGTCGATGTAACCATCAGTTCTCTAGGAATGCCTTTCACCTACATGGTTCATCAATGTTAAAATATCCCTTAAACATAACTTGGTTCATCACATTTTGATATAAATCCATCTCAGATTCCCCCTATTAATTAGAGATTCAATTTCTCTGACTCAACATCAAGTTTAGACACAAGTCCACTTTCCACCCTCATACCTATCCTAGTGGTTAATTCCACAACTTGATGTCATATCCTCTCTATGATGAGAGAGATAATTTCATGTCAATCTACACCACAACACATATGTTTGAATAACATGGCTTATAACAAACATGGGGAACTAACTTGCCTATGGTGAGGCAATACAACTTGGACCAAAAACCCTGGGGTGTCGGGTACAATTGATTGTGCAACAAATACAACATTTTAATCAGGTAAAAAAACCACACACAAATGATCATAACTCCAAAGGCCATGTACATCATTTCATTATTGACCAAGACACACATAACCACTTGATACCATTAAGGAAACCTTCACACAACTTGAATGACATAACTATGCACACCTTCAAACAAAAAAAATCAATAACAATACTTGTTAAATCACAACTCAATATCACTTTTGTCACTTAGATTGGAGGTTGTGTGATTCCTATGGAATGATCATGTACACCTCACTTCACTATAACACCTCCATGTAGTGGGCCAAGAACTTTCTCATACCCTGGAAATAACTCCTCTTCTGAGCGCTTCTCCACCGTGTAGGCTTCACTTTCTCTCATCAAATAATTTGAGCTTGATTGTGAATGGGCCTTGCTCAATGCATTCACCATATTTAAATCCACACATATTCTCATAGATATGCATAGATCCATGTGATAATTCTTACAATTCTTCATAGGTTTTGGAAGTATCTCTTCTCCAATGCACTTATGGATCCACACAGTCGCCAATGCTTTCATGCAATGCTCTCACAAGTCTACACACTAGATTTCTCCATGCTTCACCAAATAAAAATGCCAAGATATTACTTTGTAGCTTTGACAACTAAAAACAACTGCACACATTGATTATTGAATAAATTTACCATGATATCTCTTATCAATCACACGCAGGAGGAGGATTGTTATATTTGAAAATCAAGTAAGGGAGATATTGCATCTTTGTAATCCAACAATGATAGTGACTTCCCTTCTTCCATTGATATATCATGTGAGTATGAAATGAATGTCAAAGACATGAAGATCATGCACTTTCCAAACCCTTATGAGAAGCAACATGATCAAAAAGAATATCAACATCTTTAACATGTGGACAATACAACTACACCAGAGACAAAGGCAGAGGTGGCCTCTCAATTCAACGATTTAATATTCTATTGCACTATGCACTTACCAATGATCAGGATGCAGTTGCACTTATCTAGATAGTTGAGATAATATCTCCTTAACAAACTCAAATAAAAATCAATTCTATTGTAAGCATTACTCTAACGCTCATGGAAGCATTAATTTCAATACCCTCCCTTAATCCTTACATTACAAATATTATATCATAATTACAAGACTCAAATTTCAGCATAGATATTTGTCTTGATATGGTCTTCATCAACACTCTTATCCACTCTGAAATCTTCTGGTATATGCTCTTTCTTCTCCACAACTTCGAGCTTCCCATTCAACTCATTTAAGACAACAACACTTCTGACCATCATTGACGAATTTGTAGAATTGACGCTTCTCAACCTCCTAAAGGACAATCTCTATACTGAATTATCCTATGGATACACTACCATATGTGGAATTCCCCTGAAGAGAAAATTTCTACAGTTATATAGGATAGTGATATGATCATTGGATATTTTCAGCAGTCAATCATACAATTGACCTTTTTAAACGCACATACAATAATATATACATAACCTATAACTGATGATATTAAAGCACCGAAGTACAACAAGTCCCACCAGCATATGACATAATGTAGACATAATCAAATATTTGATGTATTCTCTTGGCACTAAACAATGTTGAGAACCACTAATTTAAATTGTGTTACTCTGTTCAATTCATTAGTTCTTCGTACTTTAATTTTACAAACAAAAAAAATACAAACTCAAAAACAATTTGCATACATTCAAATAAACATCCACCCATCTCACATATTTTCTTCTCGTGTCTTCAAAAATTCCAATGTAAGATGTCAATAAAAATGTTGACTATTTGAATAGGATGCATATTCCTAATGAGCATTTCTTGGAGAACATATGTGTACAAGATGGCTCAAATATATGAGAATACCCATTATTGAAGCAAAGATCCCTTTGGAAATGTTGGTTCATATCTGGTACACCCTCCATGAAAATCTGACACAGAGAATTCAACACCATCCTGTACGCACTCCGGGAAGAGATTTAACACACAAAAAAAACCTTGCAAAAGCCTTGTAAGAGGATATTGCAATATACTAGGCCACAAATAATAATGGTAAGACATAAAATAATAAATTCGTTAAAGAACGGATGAGAACCACTTTCGTTCCTGTTTACACAAAGGAAATCTTCATAAATGGCCATTGTATGCACACTGTAACCCGTAAAGTAACAAATACAGTTCTATCTTCATTCAAAGAACACAATCAGCGAATTTCTCAGCAAGATTCCAATGAATTTATGCACAATTATCCAGTTTTTCACTATGCTCCTTCTCTAGCAATCTACACACAGTAGATGATGTCTCTCTCAACAAAAAAGTGATTGTTGTTTCTCTCTTATGCAACACCTCTTACACACAACAAACTGTACTACTTTGATTTTCCTCTGATCTTCTTGGAACCTCCCATGAGGGAGTTAATCCTAGAGCACTCATCTCTGATACCAAATTGCAAATCAAGATACATACAAAAACTCTATTTTGTATTACCTATAATCACAATATAAATACAATTACAAGTAGTTTAATATAGATAGTTATCTTAACTACACAATCTAGATAATTGAGATAATATCTCCTTAACAAACTCAAATCCAAACCAATTCTATTGTAAACATTATTCTAACGCTCATGGAAGCATTACTTCCAATAAATAGTCATTGAAACAATAGTTAAAAATGGTCATTGAAACTATAACAAATCAATAACTCAACTAAAACTAGCAACAACCACTTTATAAAAGTGGTTGATATATGTCGATCAACGCCATTAATTTGGAAAGGTGGAAAATGGCACCGATTGGCGTATATCAACCACTTTTATAAAGTGGTTGTTGCTAGTTGACGACCAACATGCCTTGGAAACAACCATTAATAAATTAATACATTTAATTAATATAATAATTTAATATTACATTAATTGAATATATAAATATTAATTTAACATATAGTAAAAATGAATAAATTAAAATATTAATTGATCGTTAAATGTATTAAAGTATTAATAACATATTAATAGATTGAAACATTGATAATGTAATGTATTAATGTATTTAGTAATACATTACATTAATGTGTAATGTATTACATTAAAATATTAATGTATAATACATTAATATATTAAAATATAATACATTAATATATTAAAGTATAATA
>JZKD02S0473926.1:35331-55568 GCA_000966675.3 Picea glauca
GTTGAAACGCGAAAAAATCGCCTTTGGACTTTTCAACGGTCCAGATCTGCAGTGATCGGACGGTCCAGATTGTATCGGGATATCGCGAATCGGGATTTCGCGATTTCTGATGTTGAGGTTTTTCTGTGCCTTCGATTCCCGATCGCCGATTTTCCGATGGCGCTGTCCTATCGAGACTTTTCTCGATGGCTCCGATCTGCGACACGCGTCCTCAACAGATGGACGGTCGTGATCTCTCCTCGCGATTTCGCGATAGGTTATGTCCCGAACCTCTTGTCTCCAGGATCCGTGAAATGCCGAATCCCGAAAAGCCTATGAAGTCGCTTATCGAGACTTTTCTCGAAATCTTCGATCTCTCCTGAACAGATGGACGGCTAGATTTGCATCGGGGATTTCACTAGAAAGAAACCCGATCACTTGTTCTCAGGTTTCGCGATTTTCCGAATCCCGATATGCTGATTGGCGCTTTCCTCTTTGGGACTTTTTCCGAGTCCCCGGATTTGCGCCACGCATCCTTGAAAGATGGACGGTCCTGATTCAGCCTCGGGATATCGCGACTTGCGATGCTCCGAATTGCTGTCACCTTGAAACTCCGAATGCCAATACGTTGACGGTACCCTCGATGTCCGCCACGTGTCCAGGAGATATGGACGGCTGAGATCTGATCAGGATTTCACGTATCACGATTTCGCGAGTTGCGATGTCAAGTTTCTTTGACATCTTGAAACCCTGAATGCTGAAATGTCGACAGGCGCTACGATGTGCGCCACGTGTCCTAACAAACAAACGGCTGAGATCTTATCGCTATATCGCGTATCGCGATTTCGCGAGTTGCGATGTCAAATTTCTTTGACAGCTTGAAACCCCGAACTCCGAAATGTCGATATGACGATGCGTTGATCTGCTGCCACCTGCCGTCTGAAATGGACGGCTGTGATCGTTTCGGGATTTCGTGATTTCGCATATCGGAGTTTTTAGAGAGCAGTTTTCTTTGCTCGTCCAACTCCCGATTCCCGATTTTGCGATGGAATAGGATCTCGCCACGTGTCTCTTGATGGACGGTCAAGATGACGTTGGGATTTCTCAAGTGAAAAGTTCTCTTGTGCACTCCAAACGACTAACCGTCGTGCACCTTCTTGCTGATCTAACGGCTGTCGGGCCTTCGCGTAAGATCTGACGGCTGAAATGCTTTTTCCTGTTCCGCGCTCTCCTTGTCCCTTCTGGACTGGTTTCCCGCCTTGGATCTGTTCACAAGATGAATATTGCAGTCTTAATGGCTATTCTTGGCGTGTTTGACGCGATCTTTCTCGAATTTAACGGAATTTTCTCCTGTGGAAGAAACGATTCGTGAATCTTTCAAGGATTTGAAAGAATTTCACGAATTCTTCGTTTTGTGCTTCAATCTTTAACAGATGTGAGGGAAATTTACGAGTTATTTAAAATTTCTCGCCTCCTCCGGCTTTTCTTCGTCAATCTTTGACGATTCTTGAAAAGATTACAAGAATCTTTACTATTTCTTCTTCTGCGTTCTCTTCGTCCAGGATCTTTTGAGCATTGTACGCTCTGCTTCCTCCGCAAGCTTCTTACGGTGATCTTTAAAGAGTATTGCAGACGGCTTTCCAAACCTTGTGAAAAGTTTGTGTCGCGTTCTCTCAAGATGCGTGTAAGCTCTGCGCTGTGAGGATTGTGTAGCTCTCCAGACTATGTGAAGAGGCTTACTGCTGAAGCTCTGATACCATGATAAATTGTGAAGCAAAGAGAGATGCAGAGAGAAGAGAATAGTATATTCAAATATATGAAGAAGTACTGAAGAGCATTTAACAATAGGAAATAGCTGAGCTTATATATGCTCAAGCAAGACAGAAATAGAAAGTACAACTGTCCAGTACAGCTGGCAGTGTACGGTTAGTCTGTTGAGGGTACAATATATTTAACAAATACCACCCAGGGCATCACTCACAGCTATTTGAAATGGTACTATTCATCGTCGTTAAGGGTCACCAAACGACTTGGTAGTACAATGAGCAATGGCTTGATAGAATGGGATGAGCCTGTGGCTATGGCATCCTGCAATCCTTCTCTGCGTCCTTTTTATATAACAACAAAATATCTTCTCCAGGCCTGGAGAAGTGTTTGTGGGGCTAAATGCAGGTTACTGCTAAAAGGGCCCCTCCCTCCAACTTAGTGGGGGTTTAAGTGAAAGCGTGAAGGAAAGTAGCAACAGCCACGTTCCTGGAAGAAATAATACGAATGGTCGCAACAGCCGGCGTGGGCAGCTTGGTGGTCATATCATACCTACCTGACTTTGAAAGCTAGCTATACGAATAACTGAGATTTCTTCTATTTTCAAATTCTAAATCTACCTAATCGCTTGAAATTAACAGACAAATCGTCATTTGTTCATAGTTGTATCATCGCTGTCTTAGTAATCTGGATCTCTTATTTGGAGTTTTATATGGTGGTGAAGGTTGAATCATATTCTGATTTAGAAATATATTTACTGGTGAAGGCATTTTCTACTGATATTACTGGAACATGCTGGAAAGTCCTTTACAAATGCATTTCATCTGTTTTACAGGCATTGTCACATGGATAAATTCTCTCTCCACCTTAATTGGGGAATCCGTCAGTGGAATATTTCCCAAGTCATACTCAATCGTAACCAAACTCTCTTTTGACTCCCAAGTCAGACTTAGTCGAAACCAAACCAAACTCTCTTACATGACTGCATGCAAACGGACAAACAGCACGTCTAAGGATCAAATCAGTCAAATGTCGCACCATTTGGTTTTTTTATACTTAAATAAACACTAAAAATAAAACTTTTATATCGAGAAGGTTTAAACATGAACGCAGCTGTAAGGTTCATACATAGGCAGAAGTTTCGGCTTTGTTATGAACAATTAAATTGATGCATGAGATTCAAATCTGTTAGAGCCTTATTTGCCATCCGTGGGTTTTAGGAAAGACACACAGTCACTGTTCTCTTCTCCTTTGGATTGTACTCATTATGAAGACGGTCACGCTTGAACTGCATGAGAGAGTGTGACAAGTGACTTGTTGCACATGAAAGAGTGTGAAAATCAAGTGACTTTTTGCATATATGTTTACCTAGATTGGTCGCTAATTGCACTATTATTGGGTTGCGATCTCCCGTGTAGCCTTTTAGAATCGGCTCTTCACGAGGAGATCAACACTAGATGAGTTGGTTATCTTGTGGCATGAGCTTGAGAATTCTCAATACAATAGAGGTTTACTAAGTTTTATAGATCTAGAATCATCTTTTAGCCTCTTCCACCAATCTATATAACGAAGGCCATCTCTAAACCATCTTTTATGTATGTAAATCTTCTTCTCTTTCTTATATACCAATCTATTCTTCTCCTTCCTATCCTCTTGTTTATATTTTGGATTTCTTTTCTTTTTTAAATGGTAATAGCAAGTGATCCTTTTGATGAGATAAGAACATGTTTGTATTTCTAGTGGCCCTCTTCTTTTTTGTCTCAAGTTCCATATACTTAGATTCCAAAAAAAATTTCAAGAAGCATATAGCCATCCAAAATGGGATGAAGTGACTAAGAATGAATTTGTAATTTATGGTGAACAACATATGGGATCCAGTCCCTCTTTCTCAAGAAAAAAATGTTGTAAAATGTAAATGGGTTTATAGAATTAAATGTGCACTGGATGGTAGTGTTGGAAAACATAAGGTTTGGTTAGTTGCCAAAGGTTTTTCACATGTAGAAGGAATTTGCTATTGTGAAACCTTTGCCCCCATCTCGAAAATGAACTCCATTTTCCCAGTTCTTGTCAATGTAGTGTCATACATATGGGAGATTCATCAAATGGATGTCAAGTCATCTTTATTGAACGAGGATCTACAAGATGAAATTAAATTTATATAGCAACATCTTAGGGTTTTTCAAGATGACTCCAAACTAGTCTACCAACTTAAGAAATCCCTTTCTGGTATGAAAAAATGGACCAATTTATGCTTAGCTTGGGGTTTTCTAGATGCCACTATGACCTAAATGTCTATACCAAATAAGTAGGTGACAAACTTCTCATACTTTCACCTTATGTTGATGACCTTATACTCACCAGTAGTGATTTAAATTACTTAACCTTTTAAATTCAAGTCTTAGGAAGCAATTTGAGATGACAGACTTGGGACCCTCGCATTATTTTCTTGGCCTCCAAGTTTTCCAAACAAAAGGAAAATTTATGCTTCTCAACCCAAGTATGCATATAACCTCCTTCGTCACTTTTACGTGGATTAATGTAAACCTACTCCATCTCCCTTCCAATCTAGAGTTAAACTTATTGCAACCTATACCTCACCCAAGGTAGACACCACTTTGTACAAACAATTAGTTGTAGCCTTTTGTATCTAACTCATACTTTCCATAACATTTCCTTTGTTGTTGGTCTCATTTCCCGGTATACTCAAGATCGACATGAAATCTACTAGAAATAAGAAAAGAGGATACTTAGGTATATCTAGGGTATAGTTCAGTTTGTCATACATAATCATTCAAGGGTATTTCCTATTTTGATTAGTTTTAATAATTCAAACTAGTTTGGAAACCTTTATGATTGAAAATCCACTAGAGGATATGTTTTTGACCTTGGTTCATGGCCTATTACTTGGTCATAAAAGAAACGTGATGCAATTTATCTTTTCTTAGTAGAAGCGTAATATTGTGCAATAGCTTATGAAGTTATGAAGCCCTTTGGATTCGACGAATCCTTTCCAAGTTTGGTTTATCACGGAAACATTAACCACCCTATGGTGTGACAACAAGTGTGCCATTTATCTTTCTCAACATTCAATTCAACATCAATGTAACAAACAAATTGAGCTACACATGCACGTCATTCGAAATCTTCTTCAATATTGCATCTTTGATGTGCTCTATTGTCAAACAAGTGATCAAGTTGTTGAATTTTCACAAATCCCTTGATAGAAGCCAAGTTCTTAAGGCTTCAATCTATGTTATTTTTTTAAGCTTTCATTAAGGTTGGATAGGATCTAATGCATCCTTCCTTCTCCTTTTGTTACTTTTGTAAATCTTCATCCTATCCCAAGTTGTTCTTGGGGGGGGGGGTGTTAGGACATTTTAAAACTAAGAGTTAGTTTAAGTTCAACTTTATCTAATGTGATTTTTTGTCTAGTATGTTTATTTAGTGCGCTTTGTACTTTATTAATCCAATGATCACAAGCATGTCCTATAAATGAATGATTTGACGATTCTATATCTCATTCATTATAATGATACTTGATTTGTGGCTTGTCACCCAATTGGTTCATGATCTGGATTTAAAGAGCATGGAGGATTATTTGTCGATGATCAAAATAAGAGATGCTCTTATGCAAATTCTTTTTTCATCAATAAATTGTCTTTAGTGTCATCGATTATTTTACTTCTTTGACAGATTTTAACTACATAAATACTAGTGTCACTATCTTTGATCTATGTGTGTGTGAATGTCTTCAAGTTATTTAACCCTATGTGATATACATGTTTTTCAAACACACATTAGCTTCTTTCCCCCTTATTTCCTTGCTTGTATTGACTAATTATCCTCTTGTACCATTAAACACATCCCTAAGAAATTAAATAATGAAACTAATGCACTTGCTCAAGTTATTATGGACAAGTACTTATACAACAAAAAAAACTCAACAACTCTTTATGTTCCTCCTATTAATATTTGTATATTATATATGATTCATCTTCTTTTGTTTCTTTACTTTCATGAATTTATTTTCTCCTAATGAATTTATTTTCTCCTATTAATATTTGTATATTATATATGATTCATCTTCTTTTGTTTCTTTACTTTCATGAATTTATTTTCATAGTATGACTTGTACAATTCTTTTTTTTTTTTCCTTTACTTTCATGGTTTACTTTCATGGTATGGTATGACTTATACAATTTTTTTAGTATGAATTTTATTTTAATAGAATAACTTGTAATTGTAAAATTCTCAATTTTGTTTTTCATAGTAGTATGAATTTTATTTTAATAGAATAACTTGTAATTGTAAAATTCTCAATTTTGTTTTTCATAGTATGACTTGTAATTGTAAAATTATCATAGTATGACTTGACTTGTATTATTAGAATGATAATTATTCTTTTAATATGAATTTTATTTTAATAGAATAACTTGTAATTGTAAAATTCTCAATTTTATTTTTTTCATAGTATAACTTGTAATTGTAAAATTCTCACAGTATAACTTGACTTGTATTATTAGAATGATAATTATGACTTGACTTGTATTATTAGAATGATAATTAGGTTCTCTTATTTTCTCAACTTCCTTCTTCCTATACTTTTACTTTATATATACTTTCTTTTTTTCAATCTATGATACATTACATTGAGTGTGTAAATCTAAGTGTATAACCTAGTTTGTTTTTTCTTTACATTCATTAGTGGTATATGCCTACTTACCCATGCACAATATAACTCAATCCTTGTTGTGATAAGCTTATCTAAAAAACAATTTCACTCGCATTGAAGTTGTTGTTAAAGCTGCAGTTATGATAGTCATTGTCATTACATTGAAATCCCTTGGAATTCATAATAAAAAAACAATGTTCTATTGAGCATGCTTCGCAAGTAGTGGTAAATCTTAAAATAATTAATTATTTTGTTGGGTCCACTATTTCATAAATCACAGCTGAAAAGGAAAACATATGTATATATTTTGTTTTAGTGGTGATCTTGAAATATTAAAAGTGATAAATCGTAATTTAATAATTAAATATTTTGTTGGGTCCACTATTTCCTAAATCAGAGCTGAAAAGACAAACATAAAGTATATATTTTATTTTAGTGGTGGTCTTGAAATATTTAAAAAGTAGAGTCTATGGAATATGCTCGACAATATTCTCTATCAAATAGGTCTCCCTTGTCCGTGTGGACTAGTTCAGTTTACAAAATAACAACAAAGAATCTTTAAGTTGTGTTCACGGGAATTGACATCATGAGAAAGTAAATGAGTGATATAGAATAAATCATGTGAATATGTACATGATCTGCTTTTTCCTTTTGTTTATGTTGTAGAGAAATATGACTTACACCAGACATACACCTTGATTCTCATTAATTTTTATGGCATTCTGGGTGCTCTTGGTCTATGATCTTTTATGTAATGTAATTTTTATATTTTGATTTGGTGGAATGAGATTCTCACTCCTCTTGACTTCGAGTTATCACATTTTTGTCTAATTGTTCAATTTATTTGAGCATACATCTTTCTTGGGAACCTCTAGGATCATTTCTTACATTAGGGGCACACCTTAGAGAACTCCTCTCCCAATTATTTGATTTCCATAACTTCTAGAAGGGGACGGTCCCTAAGGTGGTATTAATAAACTAGTCATTTGTTTTTGTACTTTTCTAAGAATAATTTCAAGATCAACATTAGTCTTTAACATGTACTCTTCCATTTATGTGACCTTCTGGATTGTCTCATTTAATGTATTTGTTTGTGAAACTCTTATTTCATAATTCACATTTGAGAGCATAGCATTCTTGTAACATCCAAATATAATAGGATCATTTTGGTGTTGCACATCTGGGATTTGATTTAATGTCTTGAAAAATTGTAAGTTAAAATCTCTAATCATTTCACCCTTTTGGAGATGGATTTGGGTGAATTGAGTAAGAAAAATGTGGTATGCAATAGGTTGTGCATATCTAGTCATGAACATGTCTTCTCTATCATCAAATGAACCTATTGATTGATATGGGAGGAAAAGATACCATTTGTAAGCTATGCCTATTAAAGTTTGTAGAAAGACTCTAACCATTACATCATCATGTTCAATCAAATAAATATCACAAATATTAAGGAACTAATCCATATGTCTTTTTGGATCCATAATCCCATCACCTGAAAAGACAGGTAAAAATTCTTGAGGTAAGGTTGGTAGTGTATGTTTTTCTCCATGTAAATTGAGTGGGATAGACCTAGCTCTTCTTCTAGGGTTTCTTTGTCTCTCGTCTCTTTCTCTTTCTTCATTAGGAATTTCATTTCTTTGCTCTTCTCAATTGCCCGTGATTATTATATCACTAGCTTCAAATATTGAACTTTGGGAAACTTGGTGAATCTCAAGCTTCTTACTTTTACTTCTTGTGAATGGACCTTTGTATTTTTTCAGTTTTTATAAGATTTACAATTTCCTTCTTTGTCTCAAAGCTCTTACTCTTTCTTCTTCTTGAGCAAGAACTTCCCAAGTTATTTCGAGTTCTTCACGACTCCTTGTTGTTGTGATTGTTAAGTCATACAATTGGTGCAAGATACTTCTTTGATCTCTAATTTTGATATGTATATGGGGTTGGTTGGGTTCAAGTAGAAGCATTAAGATTTATGATCCATGAAACCAACCTTTTGTTTATTCCCTAGAATGGTTGCCAAAAATGTTGATCGGAAAGACTGTCTCAAGGTCTTTAAGTCAACCTCATGAGGATAAATCCACTTACATTTTTAAAGAGGCAATACACTATTTTAAATAACATGCAAGAATAGAAAATGTTTGAGATAGGACCAGGTGTTATTCTTGAAATTAATATTTGCATGCAAAGAATACATGAGAAGGAACAAATATCTTAAAAAAAGTAAATATTTACATTATGTTACAAGATTTGTAAACCAAGAGAGTATATATTATCATAAGACAACATTTCCATCATAGCATTCATCAAATTAAGACGTGATATTCAACAACTTAGAAAAAGAAAGTATTGACCACATATGGCAGAGAACTCTAAATGATCATTTCATTAGATGAAAACAACATTTTGAAAGACACACATCTGAAATCTCATGCTTAAAAATTAAAGTCTGAGAGATCAACAATGTTATGTCCCGAACTAGTTCTCTGGGAACCTAAAAAAATAATAGATGTCTTCAATAAAATAATCAATAATATCTGGGGTTACAAATACAACAAACTACATTTTTCCTTCAAGAAGGACTCGGATGGGGCTCCCATGGACCGTAAATTAAAAGAGGCCTGGAAGACAAAATAAAATAGTTAGGGGATAACCTTAGGTTTCATAGTTTGTTGGGAACAGAAAAGGAAAAATGACAAATGACCAAAGAAGAAAAAATGAAGGCAATAACAAGGTGACTAATTGACTTATTGCGGTGAAAATTCTAAAAAAAAATTTGGTTGTCAAGACATATTTTGTATATTTTTGCTATTGTGTTGGAGGTGGAAAAATTGTTGTAACTACTTCTTGTTGATATATCTTGGTTATCTTAAAACCAAAGATTTTGTTAGCCATTGTTATATATGCTCTCTCATCAGAGCAACCGTTATTTCATGCCTTGTCTTTATTTAAAATAATTCATTATTGAATTCTCTTAAATCAATGCTTAATTGGTGCAACATGTCCTCAATATCATCATTTTTATTTATATACTGGACAAGCCACCTTTCTACTTCTTGTTCGGAGAATTCAACCTAGTCCCTAAATTCATTAGCCCATGCATCTTTTAATGCCTCTAATTGTTCTAATAATTTCTCTTTTGACAAAGTTATTGTATCCATTAGTAAGTGTAGGCCATCTAACTCTTTGGTAAGGTGAACAAGTCTCAGAAATATGTCACCCCTCTTAATTTTAACATCATCCAACTCAGACAACAATTCTCTTAAACGTTTGATTCTTTTAAGCCAACAAGCACTAATCCATTTCATTCAAATACTGGAGGGAAGGTTTTGTTCTCTTCTCTATGTGTCACTCAAGCTCAAAACCTTTGTTGCAAACATCCCACTACTTCTTTATAAAATCCTTCATCTTTTTCTAAGTATTTTTTTATATATTCCTTAAAGTGCATAATCCTTGTTGAGAAGCTAGTTGAACTTTGTGCTAGTTTCAATATTTTGAAGATTAAGTTTATTCTCTTATTGATATCATCTACAACATATTTTATTACAACCAACAATAAACTAGATGACCCCTTCAATTTGGAATTGCTTTATGGGACATCTTCAAGAGTAAGTACTCGTTGAATTGCAATGATTGGTTAAGAAAATAATGGTTTTGGAATTAGAGCTTTCTCCAATTCCTTTATTCTTTATTTTAAAAATAAATTTTCTTTTTCAATATAAAAAATAGATTCCTTTAGTGCTTCCTTGGTTGCATCAAGAAATTCCATGATTTTCAAGGGTGGAACCCCATGAAAATTGATCTTTGATTTCCATTTCTAGACAACTTTCTTATTTTTCATATTTACTTTTTATATTAACAATTTCTTAGAATTCTTGTGGTAGGCCGCGTGGTTAAGTGTAACGGAATCTTGTTCAAATATTTTTATCTCTTGGGAATCTAGATCCTCAACAATTTCCCTAGTTTCCATCAATATTTTCTCTGAACAACTAGGTTCTTATATTACTTCATCTACTTCCATGGCTCCGGGACTTTCTTCAATTTCAAGTACACTTTGTCCCATTTTTTGAGTTTCTCTTTTTCTCTTAACATAAGTGTGTACAACATGAGATTTTTCCAATTTTTTCTTTGTGGCGTCTTTATCTCCATTATCGTATGAATTTTCAATGAATGTCCTTCTTGGTTCCAAACCACTACTTCTAGGTTTTGTTCTTGTCAAAGCACCTTTTTGTGAAATATTGGGTGAATTAGGGTTCTTACTGGTTTCCTCTCTTCCCTTCTACTTGTAGCACTCATTAGTGCTTGTCAGTTATTCAATGCCGTTCAATGTTTTTTCAATAGAGGATGTTGGACAACTAACAAGGGGGGTGAATCAGTTGTTACTATGCTTAAAAAATCATGCCCATTTTAAACTCTTTACAAAACACTCAATGACGATCACAATAATGCAGGGAGGTAAGCAATAGAATATTCAACATCAATCACACACATGAAATATAAAGAGATAGATATTTCCTGAGGAAACCCATAAATGGAAAAACCTCTTCTTCTTGATATGATAAGTAATCTTTATTTTCTGTACATTATCATTCTTGGGAGCTCCAAATCCTCTTGAGGCTACAACCTCTGTTTTACAAGCTGCAACTTGTTGAGAGCACCAACTCTCTGGTTTCTCTAGCACCCACTAGAAGGAAGCACTAACTCCCTGGTTTCTCTAGCACCCACTAGAAGGAAGCACCAAATCCCTGAGTGTTCCAGCACCAACTGGATGGAAGCACCAACTTCCAGTTACACAGGCACCAACTTGTATAATAGAGAACAATAGTTCTCCCTTGCACCACCCTGCCACCTTTCTGGCTGCAACTAGATGGAAGCTACAACTCCTTGTGTTCAAGAACCCACTTGAAACTCTAAGGACAACAATCCTCCCCACCACCCTGAAATATAAATCTTTGCTTCTCATAAATTTATCACAGTGATACAATATTTATCAATGGCTTACCAGTCTCATCATTGTTCTGCTACACTGCTATGCTCTGCCTGCATCAGTGTCTTCCTTCTCGCATCTTCTTGAGATTTGTGATCTTCTGCTCTATCTCTATATGTGTACCTCGACTTTCTCTTCCAATTATCAGATATGCATATATGTTCCTTTCTTCTTCTGTGCTTTATGTTCTGTGTCTTATTTCCATTCTATGTGCTATTCTTCTTCTGTGCATTTCATCTCCTGCACACAACATGCTTCTACCCACATGAATCACTCTCAACAATAACAACCATCTATTTTTTTTTCTGCGCATATTTATCATGCCAAGTCCTCTGCCAGGGCATACACTCAACTCTTCATCCTCTCTGGTGATCATCCTGAGTTTGTTCTTCATTAGTGGTCATTATCCTGAGATTCTTCAGCTTCTTTGGAAGTTACAGTCTTCGACGCATTTCCATCTGTCAATTGTCTAAATGATGAATCTTCACTTCACTAGCAGTTACCTCGAGACTCTTAAGCTCCTCTAGAAGTCACCCTACATCTCCTCAAATTCTCTAGCAGATGTAATCACTTCGTTCTAGAATTTATTGAGAAAACATTTTTTGCATTCATCCCTTTAGCTCATTTTCCCTTTATGAGAAATCTACACAGTGGGTGCTAAATTTTCTAGCTAAGCCCCTTCCTTTCACATGACCACCGGTGGTGACCAGGGGCCAATCACTTCAAGACATCGATTTTTGAGTCATCTGTCGTGAGTCACCCTGACTCTCCTAAATCTCGATCTCTCGAACTCCGAAGTGGAGCTTAGAGACGTGCTAGCTCTTCCCTTGATATAACCTTAGGTGATGAGCTTCATGTGACCACATGATTGTGGGCGCATCCATAGGCGGTTTGAGGGAAACCCACTTTTCACCCCGCAATTCACTACGAGCCTCCATGCGTCCTTTCTCTAAAACCATGGTTTCGATTACGGCCTGCCTACGAAAAATTAAGACCCGAGCATGTTCTGGCCACGCAATGCAATGGGACCGTTGATCTCATGATCTTGATAGTGCTCCTGATTCGATGATTCAGATATATCCTTTTACGATCTGCGGATTAGATCTAACCTCCCTGAATCAACAACTGAGATTTACTTCATGATCTGGGCTCTGGGAGTTTCAAATCTCAAACCTTGATGATGACTGGATATATTCCGGAATAGAATATTTGTTGACATCTGTCCTCTTCAATCGATGGCTTTGTCTTCTTTCCTTTGTCCACACGCGATCCTTAGTCTCAACAATCAGGTGACATGTGGCCCTCCAAACCAACGAATGAGATTGATTTCACCTTTCAGGCTTCGGGAGTTTCGATTCTCAAACTCCTCTTGCTCCCAAAGAATTTCACCTGGATTCCATGATCCAATGACATGTGTCCCTTTAATCCAATGACTATCCTCTTCTCTGGGACTTCGGCCTTCGACAATATCAAACCTTTCTCCTTCGCATGTCAATCTTCCAGAGCTGACTAGCCTATGACACGTGTCTCTCTCGGATTAACGGTCGAGATCCCCTTGGGTCTCCAGACTTCATAGATTTCAAATATCAACCCGCTCTTTCCTCCGGAGTGATCACCTACTAAGTCAGACATAAGACGATGGAGACTGCTTGTTATTGGTTAATGTTTTCACTTACACTATCCTTCCACTGTAGTAGATCGATGGATGAGACTGCTCCCGAAGTGATCTTCAGATCAGACGTTTCTTGTTCACTTGGGGTCTTCAGAATTCGGGACTTCGAGTCTTTGGGCGAGTGTTGGTGGTAAAACTCCTGAAGAAAAAATCCCGGAGTGACGTAACTCTTGCGTCACTTGATGATGTGTCACGAGACTAGAATCTGCCACGTGTCACTCTGATTCATGATTTGTACATACTTGAAATGATGATTTCAAATTGACACTTTTCATTCTCTGACTGTGCCACATGTCCTTGATCTAATGGTCAGGATAGTATCTTAGATCGACAGATGAGAGTGCCTTCAGACCTTTGGGACTTTTGATGTTTCTGGGTGGTGAAACTCTCAAGGAAATTCTCCCAGAGTGACGTAACTTGCTTACATCATTTGTTGACATGGCACGAGCCAATTTCCTCTTGACGCTTGTCATCACCTGATTATGCCATGCATATTTTCTAACATGGTATGCTGACATGGTCTGTCGATGTGGTCTTCCGAAGAGGTCTGCCACTATGCCCTTTTGCTGACGTGGTCTGTTGACCAACAATCTTGAACCAATGGTCCTTGTTTTTCCTCCAAATCCGACGGTCCCTATTCATTTCAGATTTATGGGCTTTGGGTTATTCCAATATCAAACTTTCTAGAGTGTAATATACTTGTATCTTTATATCCAAAGTGAATTCTATTTTTTGATCATGAACTTAGATCAACACCTCGATCTTTCTCCGATGTGGCTTTGCTAGCTTATCCTATCCTTCCACTTCAAACTGATCTGATGACTGTCATTTACTCCAGCTCTCCGGCTCTCCGGACTTCGGGTTTTTCAAGTCTCAAACTAAAAAATCCTCAAAGTGATTTGCTTCAGAGTTGAGAATCTTGTGCCACCTGTTAGTCTTGACGATGCATGGTCCCTGCTTACTTCGGGACTTCGGGACTTTGACAAGTTTTCTCTCCTATGCTCATCCAAAGGCTTAACCTTTATGCATTTATTTATGGATCCAACGATTGTTGATCCTCGATGCTCAGGTCCAATGGATCAAATCTATCCTCTGCGCTTCCTCTGGTCATGTGACGTTGATCTAACAGTGATTGGGTATTCGATATTGGTGATCCAACGACCACTGTCGTTTTTCCTCATGAGCTTTCTGATCTCTCTAACTTAGAAGTTTTTATAAGTGTTCAAAGGTCTCGACCTTTGCTCGTCCTACAAGTCCTTCTCTTGGACCTCAGCCCTGGCGCACACTTTCACTTTGTGCTATTCCTCCTGAGCTTGACTCCTTATGAAAACTCATACTATTCCTTCTCAGCTTTGATTCCTTCTGAGCCTTGATTCCTTATTCACCCTCTGCCTATAATCATGCAATTGTCATTGTTGTTCTTTCCATCAATGACAAGAACACACTTCCCTGTAAATTATGCCAACAATATGCCCCTTTGGCATTGATGGAGACCCTAAAAGGATGTTTTAGTCTTCTTGGACCTCCAACTATAGCATCCATACCATTCATTTCCTCCCGCTTTGACATTAATGTCAAATAAAAACATGCTCCCCCTGAGTTGTTGCAGTACTTTGCGGAGGTTTCAAATATTCAACCAACACATACTCCCCCTAACAAGATGCACTCTCTTATTTGAGTCCTGCAGAGTATTTGTATCTAAACCAGAGTCTTATCCTTCTGATTCTTGGACCTGTTCATCTTTAGCTTTAGCTATGTCCTCTGTAGTATACTCAATATTTCTCACCTCTCTTACTGGGACTCCTTCATCAACCTTTTCTTGTCATAACTGAATCACTCCCCTTTTCACTCTTCTCTCTCTTCTTCTGACATCTCTCCCCCTTTGGTAAAAGGTTGGCTCTTTCTGACAAGTTATTTCCTCTTGTTGTCTCTATAGGATGTCATGTATATCATTTTTGGATATCAGAATGTTGTTGTTGCGGGTGCTATTATCATACTGGAACCTTGCGCAATTGTAGCTTATATTTTTCAAACAACCCTTGGATCTGCCCATTAATCTTCATCTATCTCTAACTAGATGTATCCTCCTTTATCCAAGATTCTTCTTTACTGTACATTTCTCTAAAGTTGTCTGAGAAAATTTATACTATGCTTGTCACATGAATACAATTCTTTTTGCAACAATTAACTTCACTCATGTTCACTTGTTCAGTCTTTGCTATCCACATCTATGAGTGTCCTGGTTTCTTGAACTTTGTTCTCTAATGTTTTATTACAAAAACTCCATTTTTCTTCTATGATGCCTACAATCCAAGGATTTTATGACCATATTCATCACAAGGAGAAATAATAATCGTTACAAACACTCTCATACCTTCTTTGATTCATCCATGAAGGTGTCTCTCTTCTAAAATTACTTTGAGGTGTATGAGTAGCTTCTGGGTGTCTTTCTTGGATTGATCTTATAAATATTGTAGTATTGTTTTCATTCTTTGAACATGAAGAGCCCGATTCATACCTTCTTTCCCCTTTTACAAATGAAAGGTGTGCATCAGGTTTCTTAGGAGTACTTTTTTCTTCCTTATTGTATCCAAGACTGGATTTGTTATTTGGTGATCTCTGACTATCCAAGATCTCATCCAGGATCATGGAACTATTCAAGAGCTTGATTTGGGTGTTTGACTTCTCAACCTTCTTTCTAAGATTCACAACTTCTTCTTCCAGCTTATGACATGATTCTTCTTCTACTTCTTCCATGTGATAAATGCTAACAAAGCATTCTTTTATTGTGCCCGAGTCTTATTCTTTTATTAAAGGGGAGGATTCAATATCAACAAAATTATCTATCCTTATGCCTTTAGCCACCATTTGTCCTGAGTTTACAGACATTTTCTTGGAACATCCATTGTCTATATACCAGGAGTCCTTTTGTTTTTGAGCTGAAAGTACTAGACCACATTTTTCACTATCTTTCTTTTTCCAAGTGCTAGTATTTTTAGCTAAGGGTTTTATCCTTGGATCTGCTTTGTAATTCTTCATATGGCAGTTTGTAGATTTGTGGCCGAATTTATGACAATTATAGCATTCGAGCTCATTTTTCAATAGGTCAAAGTGATTGGAGCAACGTTGTCTTCTCATTGGTTGTTCATTATTTCTTGACCTTCATAGTTGCATATCTCTAAACTTAATTTGACAATTTGTAATATTTTCTTGTTTGTTACTTAACTATCTCATTCTTTGTTGTGGCAGATAATTATTCCTTGGGTGTCTTGATTACTTATTTTTAAATCTTAAGGAACAATTTACATCTTTGTGGCCAAAGTTAGAATAGTAGAAACAATATCCATAGAAAAAATACGTGTACCTGGAAAATGGTTGTCTTCTTTGAGCAAGTCGACTTTTTCCATGTTGATGATTTCCTTTGGCAGAGGGTGTATTATTTATTTGTTCTACAGATTCAGTTCTGACACTTGTTTCTTTAATCCTCCTTGGCAGTTGATTATCTTCCTTTGTTTTTGTAGGTTTGTTGTTTTCAATGGTTGTGGATTTGACAAACTTGATGGATTCTTTGTTGTTTGGATAACCACTTCTTGATCCCTCTTCACAACCCAAACTAGTTTTAAACTTTGGATTCCTTTGCTAATTCAAAATGGTGGCTAATCTTTCTGAGGCTTTGATACTTGATAGATTCTGGTGATACAAGGCTTGAAACTTCTCCAACTCTTTTCTAGTTTTCACTACTTCTTCTTCCAGAGTTTCACATCTTTCCTTATTCTCTAATAACCGTTGTTTCAGAATGTCCTCTATTTTATTTGCCTCTTCTAATTCCACTTCTAGCAGGGCAAAGTCTTCATCGGGTTTTTTACTTCCTTTCATGAACTGTATCAACAATTGTTTCTTTTTTCTCTTCTTAAGCCTGAGTCTGTCAATCTCTTCCAAAGCGTCGATCAACTCTCCTTCCAAGTCGACCATAACTTCTTCATCATTAACATCACTTCATGTGATTTTATTATCATAATCCTCTTTGGACATAAGCACGAAGTCATTTACCTTATCTTCATAGGAAGAGTCACTATCTGTGTCTTATAAAGAGTCATCATTGTTTACACATAAACTTTTCTTTTTATCAAATCTTTTGTATTTGTACTTCTCTTCACCTTCAGAGTTCTGGTCCTTGTTTTTGTGTGGACACTTAGATGCAAAGTGACCTATATTTCCATAGTTAAAAAATTTGAAGGGAAACTTGCCTTGATACTTGCCTGATCCTTTCTTTAGTATTCTAACAAATTTTTCTTCAATTTCATCAAGCTCAGATTCCTCATTCTTATCTGCTTTAAAAGAAGCTTCTCTAGTGATGGATTTATCTTTGCCTATCCTCATTTCATATGCAGTCAATGTTCCTAGAAGTTGATTAAAAGTCAAATATTTTAGATCATTAAGTTCTTATATCGCAGATACCTTTGGGTTGAACCTATCTGGTAGATATCTCAATTTTATGAACTAAAGAGGCTTCCTCAATTTTTTCACCAAGAGCTTTCATTGCATTTACTAGTTCTTCAACTCTCAGAAAGTACTTCCCAATAGTTTCATATTCTTTCATCTGTAGATGTTCAAACTGTACTCTATAGGTTTGAAGCTATAAATGTGTTGAACCTACACATAATCAATCTAGGTAAACAATAATACACACATTTGCAGATATAATTTGAGAAAGCAAAAGAAGGAGAGAAAGAATGGAAGAATTCTCATTAATTGTATTCCACACTCAAAGAGTGAATAATTTACAATAGATATATGATACATGAGTAAATAATGAGCCATAGTGGTGGTATAGAGTGATATGGACACACACCAGGAGTTACGGGAGTAAACTGCCACTTAGTCTAGTCTCTCAGACAATTACGGGAGCGAACTGCCACCTAGTTGAGTTAACTAGTCAACTAGTCTTCAATTAACTGATTGAATAGAGAGTAGTAAGGATTTAACTCAGGAAATAAATGGTAATGTTCTAGTATGGTGATGATCCCAAGGCAAGTGTGCATTATCATGGTGATGATCCCAATGTTGCTTGGTAACAAAACTAATGCATCATCTAAACTCAACTCAACTAGTCAAACTGAAGTGTCAACTGAAAGAGAATATTATCTAGGTAGAATATTCTCCCCTAAAATATAGGAGATTGGATAATGACTAATTATCACTAATAGAAAAGGAAAACCCTTAGGAAAAATAAATCCTAGGTGTGTGTGAAGTAACTCCAACACCCCCCTTGAACATCACTATGGTTAAAATAAAGAATGGGTCCTGACAACGAGGCCATGTTAGGTACCCAAATACAAAAGATACACTGAAATAAATGAGGAAAGAGGGAAAACCTCATGGGAAACCGCCCTCCTCAAATTACAATGCATAAAAAAAATAAAAAATGAGAAGGAACAAAAAACAGTTGCTAAGCAACCATGTCCTTCACTCCAAGAAGTCCTTGCAACTATGCAAGTTTGTGCTCATTGAATATGTATATGTCTACACAGATTTTATGAAATATATGCACCATTGATATGTCCACACATATCCACTTTATCTTCTTGTAATGAAGAATATCCAAATAAATTTTGGATGAAATTTTGAAAACCATGCGGTCGTTTATGGAATAACGCTGAAATTTTGTTGATTTTAAAAAGATCACAGCTTCACTTTTCAGACTCCATTTTAGACGATATATTTTTTGAAATTGGATATTTTCCCAAAAGGAATTCAAATATCCAATTTGTTTTTGCAAGTTATGCTCATGAAATATCAGAATTGAGTCTGATGTGCGTGACTCCCTTTTCGTCTCATGAGATGCATGCATTGTGCATGGAAAAGTGTCTGCATGTATCCCTTGTGATGCATTTCATATATCTTCCACATGAAATTCAGAAAAAAAATATGAAATGGAGTAGACATCATCTTCAATTAATGGAATACAATTTTTTGTAGATATTTGTGTAGAAGGCTCTTCAAACTGATATGATTTATCTTCTAGTGGCTTTTCTACATTCTCTATCTTGTCAACATTTTGCATGCATTCTTCCTTATTCCCAAATAAAGACTCCAATCTTCTCCATAAATCATTTGGAGTGAATTCTTGTGAGTCATCATATACTTGATGGAGAATTTCGGGAGAAATAAAATAGAGGATACATCCTATGGCCATATCTTGTCTATTGAGAAAGTCATTTTTCTCATTGACGGAATCAGGCTCTACTTCCATTGCCATAGTTATTTGGTACAAGCCTTTTCATCTGAGCATAAAGAAGAATTTTTGGCTTCCATTCCAAATATTTATGAGGCGTGAGAAGTATTTCTGGCGAATAATCCATCTTTTTGTTGTCTTTAATCTTCAGTACCTGCAAAAAATAATTTGGTGTAGCATTTTCATAGAAGTCCGTCAGTTATAATACCATGTAAATGTGTTGAACCTGCACATAATAGATCTAGAAAAACAATAATACACACATTTGCAGAGATAATTTGAGAAAGAAGAAGAATGAGAGAAAGAATGGAAGAATTCTCATTAATCGTATTCCACACTCAAAGAGTGAATACTTTACAATAGATATATGATACATGAGTAAATAATGAGCCATAGTTGTGGTCTAGAGTGATTTGGACACACACCAGCAGTTACGAGAGTAATATTCCACCTAGTCTAGTCTCTCAGGCAGTTACGTGAGTGAACTGCCACCTAGTTGAGTTAACTAGTCAACTAGTCTTCAGTTAACTGACTGAATAGAGAGTAGTGAGGGGTTAACTCATGAAATCAAGGGTAATGCGCTATTTTGGTGATGATCCCAAGGAAATTTTGCATTATCATGGTGATGATCCCAATGTTTCATGGTGACAAAACCAGTGCAGCATCTAAACTCAACTCAACTAGTCAAACTGAAGTGTCAACTGAAAGAGAATATTCTTCAGGTGCAATATTCTCCCCTAAAATATAGGAGACTTTACAATGAGTAATTATGACTAATAAAGAAGGAAAAACCTTAGGAAAAATAAATCTTAGGTGTGTGTGAATTAACTCCAACACCCCCCTTGAACATCACTATGGTGAAAATAAAGAATGGGTCCCGACAACGAGACCATGTTAGGTACTCAAATACAAAAGATACACTGAAATA
>JZKD02S0473926.1:79407-90464 GCA_000966675.3 Picea glauca
ATCTTCTTCATAAATTGAATTGTTATATATAAGTCCTTGCATAGCAGGTTTCCCTTATTGCAGGAATTTATAATCATAAGATTGTTATGATTTTCTTTTATGTCTTGTTTGTCCTATAAAACACTTCAAGGAGCAGCACAACAGATCGTTTACGAGAAGATATTGAACCAATTCGGTGTGAGTTTCCTCCTCCGACCAGCTTAGAAGTCATCATACACAGGGCAGACTTGGAGTGTTTCCAAGTCAACTAGTTTGTTATTTACTGTTTTTCATTAAGTAGTTTAATTTAAATATAATCGTAATAAGATCTATATTAGATTGTTTAATTTCAGTAAATATATTAGATTGTTTAATTTCAGTAATGTTTATTTCTTTTTCATAAAATATAAAAATCAAAAAGAGATTCTTGGCAGTCTTAGGGCAGAAAATACATGAGTTTTGCAGGTTTTAATTAAATCTGTAGATTGTTTATAGTGTACATTTGTGAATAAGTAATATTGCAGCTGGTAATTAGATAGTTGATTTGAGTTATTATAAGAATAATTAGTAGTTTGTTTTAATTAGATTAGTGCATTAGATAATTTTAATTAGTTTAGTTTCTTTTATTTAGTTTTAGTTAGTTTTAGTTAGTTTGTTTATTTTAGTTAGATTACTTAGCTCAGATCATTTCTCTCTTTGGTTTTCTTAAAAGACCTTAGAGCGGCCAACAGATCTGTTAAACTCATCAGGGTGGTCCATTCCAAACGAATTGGGTTATTTAGACAACCCCGGACCGGTTCCACTCTCCCAGTTGACGGACGATCATTTTCTCTCGTCAACATGGGCTTCAGGTTAATCCAATCTCAATCTTTCCCTAGCGTAATCTCCTCATATCTTTATATCCAAAGTGAATCTTGTTCGTTGATCATGAACTTAGATCGACGAATCAATATTTCTGTGATGCATCTTTGTTGGATATCCTGTCCTTCCACTTCAAACTGATTTGACGACTTTCATTTACTCTGGCTCTCCAGCTCTCCAGACTTTAGGTTTTTCAGGTCTCAAACTAAAAAGTCCTCGAATTTATTTTCTCCAGAGTTGAGGATTGTGTGCCACCTGTCAGTCTTAACGATGGACTGTCCCTGCTTAATTCGGGACTTCGGGACTTTGAAAAGTCTTCTCTCCTATGCTCATCCAAAGGCTTATCCTTCGTGCATTTATTTCTAGATCCAATGAATGTTTATCCTCAGTGCTCAGGTCCAACGGATCATATTTGTACTTCTCCTCTGCGCTTCCTTTGGTCACAGGACGTTGATCTAACGGTCATTAGGTATTCAGGATTGGTGATCCAATGAACACTTTCATTCTTCCTTTTGAGCTTTCTGATCTCTCTGAATTAAAATATTTTCTAAGTGTTCAAAGGTCTCGACCTTTGCTCCTCCTGCGAGTCCTTCTCTTGGAACTCGGCCCTGGTACACACTTGAGCTCTGCGTGCAAATCTTCTCTATTCCTCTTGAGATTGATTCCTTCTGCAAACTCACACTATTACTCCTGAGATTTGATTCCTGCTGAGCTTTGAATCCTTCTACACCCTCTACCTGTAATCATGTCATCGTCATTGTTGTTCTTTCCATCAATGACAAGCACACACTTTCCTATAAATTATGCCAACAATATCCCCCTCTGGCATTGATGGAAACCCTAAAAGGTTGTGCTATTCTTCTTGGATCTCCAAATATAACATCCAAACCACTCCTTTTCTCCCCCTTCGACATCAATGTCAAAGAAAAACATGCTCCCCCTGAGTTGTTGTAGTACTTTGCAAAGGTATCAGATATTCAACCAACACATACTCTCCTTGACAAGATGGACTCTCTTATTTGAGTCCTCCAGAGTATTTGTATCTAAACCAGAGTGTCCTCCTTCTGATTCTTGGACCTGTTCATCTTCAACTTCAACTGTGTCCTCTGTAGTATACTCAATACTACTCACCTCTCTTACTAGGACTCATTCATCAACCTTTTCTTGTCATAACTAAATGACTCCCCTTGTCACTCTTCTCTCTCTTATTATGACTTCTCTCCTCCTTTGGTAAAAGGTCGTCTCTTTATGACAATTTCTTTCCTCTTGTTGTCTTTACAGAATGTCATGTATATCGTTTTTGTACATCAAAATGTTGTTGCTGTGGTGTTGGCAACAATATTACAATTGTTATTTTTTAATCTACATAGCTGCCTACACAGGGTCATGAAATTTCATTACCCTTCATGAAGGGTAGTGAAGATTACAGTTGCAAATTGTCGCTTCTTCCTATTGTCTTTTCAAACTTTGTAAGTATGAAAACTTGCGACCGAGATTATCATTATGTTTTTAAAGACAAATTGCTCTTATGATTTATTATAGAATTGTGACTTTTTGCTATGAGCATGTTTCTCTCCTTGTTTGTGATCCTTTTGGTTCTAAGTATGCCTAAGATAAAGAATTGGTTGCATGAACGAAAGACCCCCACCATGTCTGATTTTCATTGATTTTAGTTTGATTTTGAATCATATTTCTTTCATGAAACATTTGGCTATTCGATGTTGCAAACTTACCCAACTTTGCAATCAAAATATGATGCGCGCACTTAGGTTTTCAGAGTACTTTGGTCCTAGCATACCAAGGTAGAATATGACATGTAGGATTTTCATTACACCATAGCATGGTCTCGGGCTTCACGTATTTGTTCAATCGCTTTGTGATTAGCACCTTACCTAAATATTGAATCATCATAGAATGTTTTTTTGATAAGGCTCAGGGCTATGGTTCTGTGGTGTTTTTCCAAACCCTACCTATGTGTTGTGCGTTAATTGTCCGTCCATTCGGCATGGCTCCAGTGGTAAGTGCTGAGCCTAATGGCGTCCAAACCCTACTATCGTATGATAATGCTAGAGAGGACCTAGAAAGGAATGGTTGGCTTTTGTTCATCCAAAAATTTAAGAGTTTTAACCTGCAGGTTGCCCAAAAGTTTACTTTAACCTTTGATGGCTGTAGGGAAAAAATCGGTCTGTTCAATTGGAAGTAACTAAAGAGTTCCTAAGCTAACCCCGTAATTACCTGCCAGAGACACGCTTTTGCGTGAGCTATTCTGAGAAAACGGTTTTGAATTAGATCACAAACTTGAATACTCGGAACCGAAATGAGCCCTTTTACCTTCACCGCGGGCAGTTTCCCCAGAAATTGGATCGTTCCAAAGATATAGCTCGTCCTTTAGAGGTCAAATATTAGATTTTCTCTGTGGCTGAAGTGAGCATTTTGGTCAGTTTGCAAGTGTTGAAACGTTTGTTAACTCTCTGGGCCTATGCCTTAGCATCCCACAACACCCCTCTCACCCATCTAGCCATGTGTCTCAGCCTCCTACTGTGAACCCTTGATCAATCCAAAGGATATTCAACCAGTCTGTCAACAAGTTATACATATACAGGACATGTGATATTTAAAAAAAATGTAGAAGAAGCTACAGGCATCATGATTTGATTTGATTTCATGATCAGAGGTATGATTTTGTTTAATTTTAGCACAATTTTGTCACTCTCAAGTTAGGATATACGATTTTCTTGAATAGATTATCTTTCTTATAAAGATTAGTTTGTTTTGTTTATTGAATAAAATATGATTGTAGTTGCTTTTATAACTAGCTACAAAATTGTAAGATTCTGTAGCCAGTTAGAAAAAATCGAATTGCTTGATTTGACAATTGAAAACATATCTAAAATCTTTCCATTTTCATTTGTTTTCAGGAACCCATGATTTTCAAAGAGATATGAGGCACTATTGGGATCTCCCAGCCATATCAACTTTGTGTTTTTAGTAAATAGATTAGGCTATTGATATTTTTGATATCTAATGAAATCAGGGAGGTTACATCCCCCATATTTTTGAAACAGATTTGATATTATCAACAGGAAACAATTTTGTTTCCCGGAACCTATATAAGCATGTTATTTTGTACACATTGCATCATCTTAGCCTGGGGAAAAACTATGGATTTTTCATTTATAGACTTGAATGGAATATAATACTTGTCACAGCTTTAGCTTTTCAGTATTGTGGTTTTGTTCAAGTCATGTTTATTTCAATTTGTAAATAGATTATGATTGCTTTCACTGTCATGGTTTACTACAAGATGGTAGAATAAAAGTTTATATATTATCCATGTTTAATGTTCCATATTTAACACACAGTAATCATTCATTCAAACTTGAATTAAGAGATTTATCTTTATCTTTGATTGAACGTTTATACGCAAGTTCTCACAACAAGGTTTATCTTATTATGGTTGCTTGTAAAATTATGAGATTGTTGTGATCGTATCTCTTATGTGTTCTGTCATTCGAATTCCATCATTATTGCTTCATATTTATTGGGAGAAATCTTAAGATCTAGGGCAGGTTTACCTCATTGGATAAGGTGACTGGATGCTACGCATTGAATAGATATTGGATGTGATAACAGGTCAGCCCTGTTATTTGATTTATTTAGTATAATAGATATAGAAGTTCCCTGTAGTTAAAACACTTTTCACCATCTATTATTTCTTTTATTAAATTAGACAGTTTGATATTCGATTTATTAAATATAAACACCTAAGAAAACAAATCAAAAAGATTAGATAACAACTTTCCTGTTGTTTAAAAAACCAACTACATTCGATTTTCATGGATTTAGATTAAAATTTGTGGCATGTACATATTATATATATATTAGAAATAGAATTATTTGTATATATTGTGCATATGATAAGTAGAGTTATTTTATAAGTATTAATTAGTTAAACTACATATGTATATTAGATGTATGTATAATTGTTAGCGATTGTCATTTATTAGATACTTGTTTTTCCTTTAGTTATTTTTTCGCTTTCTTTAGGACTTAGATCGGCCAACCGAGCCGCTAAACCCATCGGAGTGAATTAATCCAAATGGCTTGGGTTAATTGGACAACCCTAGACTGGATTCACTCCTCCAGTTGACGAGCGATCAATTTCGCCCGTCAACAAATGGCGCTAGAAGGAGGGCTGACTGACAAGATGGCCCTGTAAAAGCTTTTATTTTAAATGTATTCAATTTCCTCATGGCTCCCCAAATCATTGTGTTGGAACATTCTTTCCACTTCTCATTACCCGATGTTACTGACAAGACAGTCTCTCGCTTGTCCAAACTCACCTTTGATGGTGGAGCCAATACATCTGCTAAATACCACCTTAACAAGTTTTGGTGCAAATCCATCAAACATGACATCTCGGATTTAAGAGTTTTATGCAGACTGTTCGCTTTTACTTTTAGAGGTCGGATTAAACATTGGTTTGAATCCTTTCTAGCATGTCACATTTTTTATTGGTTTCAATTTGTAGATGAATTTCTAGATGCTTTTGAAATTTATGATTTCGATCAATTGTGTGAAGAATTTCATACTTCGCTAATCAACGACGATTCATCTTCGGAAGACTTTTTGACAAGAGTCTATCATATCCTCTGTAGATTTAATCTTGATGACATGTCATTTTCATTAAATCTCTTCTATGATGATTTCATCCCTTCGATCCAGTCATATTCAATCACGAACGAAGAACCAATTGCAAATCCTATCACTCAACTGCAAGAACAATTTTCTTCGCAAGATGAGAAGAATCCTTCCAACAATGTTGAAAAAGATAGGGAGGTAGAATTTATTGACCAGGTTCTTAATGACAACCAAATTAGTTTTTCCTCTGAAACATTGCATTTTCAGTCTTTGACCAATATGGAAGAAGATTCGTTTCTGTCTCAAGGTGAATATCCTCATTCTTGTAACTCATGCTCTAATCAATATTTAAAATCATTCATTGAAGAACACTTAAGCGATGAAAATCATCTTGAACGTTCTAATACTCCTATGAAACTGATTAGAGATGAAGATATGCAACTAGAAGAAGAAACCTTAAACCGTCATCACCAAAAAGCACTTTTTCCACAGGAAAGACTAGATGTTTGTCACATAAATTTTGAATTATCTATCACACAGAAGGCAAATCCAGATGATCATATTATGTTGAGGAATTCATCACCAAAATAGAGTAAGAGTTTTAAAGAAAGTAAAGAGAAATGTCTTGAGAATAACATTGTTAATTATTGTATTTCAAGAGATTCTTTTCATGTGCTTATTCTGATTCCTTTTATTTTTTATATCTCGATCTCTTCCTAGACTCTGTTGGACTTGACATCTTACCTACAACATCCTACTCTTTTCTGCCACAATCATATCCTTTCAATATGATAAATTTTGGTGAAATCAATTCCAAACCTAACATTGATAAAGTTGGATTTGATGTTTGTTCACTTTCATCACTCATATGGGAAAAGGACGTGTTGCGAGATGATTTTACACAGTTTATTGTTGAAAAAGACAATTCACTATAACTTATGGATATCAAACATTCTACGTTGCATATTCTCTCTTTGATCAGCTCGAATTGTAATGTTTATACTTCACATTTTGAAATGATCAATCTCATCAAAGGAAGCATTCAAACCAATGATCTGACTGACGTCACAAGTCCTCTTATGATGAGTTTCCCATCGATATATTTGTTTCATAAAAGTCATGGTTTGAACCCTCATTTTTGTGATAGGATCTTAGGATGGCTTGAATATTCATATATAGAAAAATTTCATAATAAAGATAAAGTTATGCTTGCTTTCTTTTTAACTAAGTATCTTGGAAGTAGGCGTGACATATTTCTTTTAGATCCTCCATGTGAAGAAATTAATGAACACTTAGAGAATTGTCAGGAGGATGGGGCATTTCAGCCTTGGCTGATGGTTATTTCATTTCCTCATAATATTGACAATTTTTTTAAACTTACTTACACTCGCCCATGCCATTATGACCCTTATCACGACAAGATTGCACAATGGTTGGAGGATTCGTACAATAGGGATATTCAAGGGAATGGTAAGATCCTTCTTACTTTGTTTTTAGATGATGATTATGAAGGTAAGTGTGATATGTTTCTGTCATTTTTTGATATATTACCATTCTTATTAGTAATGTTTGATTTTTTTTTCATTGCAGGATTGGATTTACTCCGATGGCTACATTGGAAGCATGACTTCATGTATTATTCTGATTTGTTTAGTAGTTAGGGTAGGGTTAGGAATAGGTTTCTTTCAGTTTTATTTCTTACTATTTCTCTTTGTAATAATGTAGTCATGAACGCAAGTGGGCGCACCATGAGAACCATAATACGACTGTTGTCAGGGAAGTCTGCTTGATCCTTTTCTCTTTGCTTTTCGTTGAATATTTATTTTCATAAAACGCAGTATTGTCATGAAAATCTTAATTGGAGAATAAAGAGATCTGAATCATAAATTCAACCCTGACTTGAGGTACCATGAGTAGGACTACTTTCACATCAAACAAGATTTTCTATTTTCTTTCAGTCTCCCAAGAGATTTTTGCATAATGTCTTCAGATACACCTTCTGTACATATTTTTTTTGTTTGGATTTCTTTTCTTTCCAGTTTTTCTTCGCTGGTGTGTTTTGTTTTCATTTTAGTTCATTGGTCCTTTTGAGTCGAACATACATGTTTTACAGTCTAGCTCAGACAAAGAGAAACATAATGCTTCATCCCAAAAATAATTCTCAAAGGCTATCGAAACATCTATTGTTGTCCTTCTCTGAAGTTGTAGGCTGGTTGAAGGTGTCTTTTGTTTGAAAGTCGATTCCTCAGTTTCAATCTGCACTTGAAAGTATTCACGAATATCTTTAAAAGGTCTCTTTACACTGTCCCTACTCTTTAAGAAAGTAACTCAATGACGTCTCCCCATCCTTGAAGATTGGTTCTATTAATGAACTATTTTTCAGATCTTGATGAAGGTTTGCTAGAAAATTTAAAGGCCCGTGGAAATATTAAGTTATGTTAAGAAACTAGAATTTTCTACATCACCCCGCTCGATTGAATATATTTAAAACTATATCAGAATGTGAATAAATTCTCAGAGAACTGTGGGAAGTGCTTGTAAACCTGCCAGGAAACTAAACAGGTCTGCTAGCAGTGGGTAAATGCATGCATGATGCCAAGATAACTTCATTGGGGTACTGAACATGCCTGCTGGCAGTGAAGCAATGTCAGGTAAAAGAAAATTCTCAGGTATGAACTTTGTGTTGGCCATAAGCATCCTTCGTTCTCATTTGAAATTTCTTGGATAGGATATAGACGTTAGAGTGGGTTAATTGACATCCCTTTCGAGGCTATGAATGCCTACTGGCAGCAGTGGCTCTGTCAATAGTATTGGAGACATTAACTTAAACGTCGTGTCTTTCTTTTGCCAAGTTTGTCACCAGGTTTCATTCTTTTAAACAAAAGGTATCTGAAACTAGGCTGTGTCTTGTTTTGTTTTAAAGATGTTCAAATAATCTTGCAGTTGATCTTCGATTTGAAGTCTTTCAGATTTCTCTAACCTAAATTCATTTGTATTACAGAGATAACTGCTTCTCCTAGTGTGTCGCCATTGTTGGCAACAATATTACAATTGTTATTTTTTAATATACATAGCTTCCTACACAGGGTCATGAAATTTCATTACCCTTCATGAAGGGTAATGAAGATTACAGTTGCAAATTTCCGCTTCTCCCTATTGTCTTTTCAAACTTTGTAAGTATGAAAACTTGCGACCGGGATTATCATTATGTTATTAATGACAAATTTCTCTTATAATTTATTATAGAATTGTGACTTTTTGCTATGAGCATGTTTCTCTCCTTGTTTGTGATCCTTTTGGTTCTAAGTATACCTAAGAGAAAGCATTGGTTGCATGAATGAAAGACCCCCACCATGTCTGATTTTCATTGATTTTACTTTGATTTTAAATCATATTTCTTTCATGAAACATTTGGCTATTCGATGTTGCAAACTTACCCAACTTTGCAATCAAAATATGATGTGCACACTTAGGTTTTCAGAGTACTTTTCTCCTAGCATACCAAGGTAGCATACGACATGCAGGATTGTCATTACACCTTACCATGGTCTCAGGCTTCATGAATTTGTTCACTCGCTTTGTGATTAACACCTTACCTATCGTTTGAATCATCACAGAAAGTTTTTTTGATAAGGCTCAGGGCTATGGTTCTGTGGTGTTTTTCCAAAGACTACCTATGTGTTGTGCATTAATTGTTCATCCATTTGGCATAGCTCCAGTGGTAAGGGACGAGCCTAATGGCATCCAAACCCTACTATCATATGATAATTCCAGAGAGGACTTAGAAAGGAATGGTTGGCTTTTGTTCATCCAAAAATTTAAGATTTTTAACCTGTAGGCCGCCCAAGAGTTTTCTTTAACCTTTGATGGTTGTAGGGAAAAAATCAGTCCGTGCAATTGGAAGTAACTGAAGAGTTCCTAAGCTAACCCTGTAATTACCTTCCAGAGACACGTTTTTGCATGAGATATTCTGAGCAAACAGTTTTGAATTAGATCAAACCCTTGAAAACCCAGAACCGAAATGAGCCCTTTTACCTTCATTAATGGCAGTTTCACCAGAAATTGGATCGTTCCATAGATATAGCTCGTCCTTTAAAGGTCAAATCTCAGATTTTCTCTGTGGCTGAAGTGAGCGTTTTGGTCTATTTGCAAGTGTTGAAACATTTGTTACCTCTCCGGGCCTGTGCCTTAGCATCCCACAACATCCCTCTCACCCGTCTAGCCATGTGTCTCAGCCTCCTACTGTGAAAACTTGATCAATCCAAAGGATATTCAACCAGTCTGTCAGCAAGTTATACATCTACAGGACATGTGATATTTAAAAAAAAACGTAGAAGCAACTACAAGCATCATGTTTCGATTTGATTTCATGATCAGAGGTATGATTTTGTTTAATTTTAGCATGATTTTGTCACTCTCAAGTTAGGATGTATGATTTGATTGAATAGATTATCTTTCTTATAAAGATTAGTTTGCTCTGTTTATTGAATAAAATATGATTGTAGTTGCTATTATAACTAGCTACAGAATCATAAGATTCTGTAGCCAGTCAGAAAAATTCGAATTGCTTGATTTGAAAATTGAAAACATATCTAAAATCTTCCCATTTTCATTTGTTTTCAGAAACCCATGATTTCCAGGGAGATATGAGGCACTGTTGGGATATCCTAGCCATATCAACTTTGTGTTTTTAGTAAATAGATTAGGTTGTTGATAGTTTTGATATCTAATGAAATCAAGGAGGTTGCATCCCCCATATTTTTGAAATAGATTTGATATTATCAACATGAAACAGTTTTGTTTCCTGGAACCTATATAAGCATGTTATTTTGTACACATTGCATCATCTCAGCTTGGGGAAAAACTATGGATTTTTCATTTACAGAATTGAATGGAATATAATACTCATCACATCTTTAGCTTTTTAGTATTGTAGTTTTGTTCAAGTCATGTTTATTTCAATTTGTAAATAGATTATGATTTCTTTCGCTGTCATGGTTTACTACACGCTGGTAGAATAAAAGTTTATATATTATCCATGTTTCATGTTCCGGATTTAACACACATTAATCATTCGTTCAAAATTGAATTAAGAGATTTATCTTTATCTTTGATTGAATGTTTATACGCAAGTTCTCACAGCAAGGTTTATCTTATTGTTGTTTCTTGTAAAATTATGAGATTGTTGTGATTGTATCTCTTATGTGTTTTTTCATTCGAATTCCATCATTATTGCTTCATATTTATTGGGAGCAATCTTAAGATCTGGTGCAGGTTTACCTCATTGGATAAGGTGACTGGATGCTACGCATTGAATAGATATTGGATGCGATAACAGGCCAACCCTGTTATTTGATTTATTTAGTATAATAGATATAGAAGTTCCCTGTAGTTAAAACACTTTTCACTATCTATTATTTCTTTTATTAAATTAGAAAGTTTGATATTCGATTTATGAAATATAAACACCTAAGAAAACAAATCAAAAAGATTAGATAACAACTTTCCTATTGTTTAAAAAACCAACTACATTCGATTTTCATGGATTTAGATTAAAATTCATGGCGTGTACATAT
>JZKD02S0473926.1:97824-114493 GCA_000966675.3 Picea glauca
CCAGTAAGTTTCCCACCAATGTTTGACATGAGGGAGAGATTTAAGGAGTGTGAAGGTGATCTTTTCTTTGTCGAAAAAATTGTGAATAGAGAAATAACCTTCTAGCAGAGTTAACTAATTTTCTAGGGCTTCTGCATCTATCTATCCTTCAAATAAAGGAATATCAAAATTAACTTGTACCTTGAAAGGTGAGGTGCCTCCAAAGTGGCCACTTGATGAATATGCGCCTAATGCTATCGACAGGTGTTGAAGGATGTGGGAAAAATTCTTCATCATTTTGTCCCTCTGTCGCGTGAGAGCTTGCTCAAGCAACAGATTGATAGAATCGTCTGCTCCATTATTTTTCTTTTCTTCCACCATTGGGGGTTTCTTGGGTGTGCAAGAGCGATTGTATTCAAGAGAGACAAGCTCGAGACCCAAGTTTCTATACTCGGACCTCGTCAGGGACATGCACTGGAAAAACGATTAAGAGCAGCTTGCTCTGATACCACTGATCTAGATTATTTTCGGCACGAAATGAGAGTGGACATATAATAAAGAAATGCACAGAGATATCGCGTATATCCAATAATATAACAGAAATATATCAGAGATGCAACCATAAACATATAGATACAGTAATACACGATTTCTATTAATGAAAGAAGTGTATAGAGACTATAAAAATACAGAGTGAAAGACTCGCTAGAATGGTGGCAACTTATCTCTGAGAAGAGATGTGACAGATACTCGCATTTGCAAGAAGATGATTACAATGAGGCTCTGAAGGCATTTTTACAATAAAAAAGAATGACAAAAACCCTAGACATCCAAAAACCCAACCCTAGGAGATGAAGCGCCAAAAGTCATGTGGGCCCCATTTGGGTAAGTTACTACATCAACTTCTCGGGGTCGTAACTTTTGCATACAATCTCCATTTTAGGCGTATGATATCTCGTTGGAAAGGTATCATCAAGGAGATTCATTTTGGGGGCTCAATAATGACTTCATCTATCATTGAGAATATCGATCTAAAAAAAAACTTCATTTAGTCCCTCAAAATGACCCCGAAAGTTAAAACCTGCTAAAAATAGTAAATTGCCAAAATTGCCAGAAAACTGTTTTGAGCCAGTCAGAAAAGGTGGGTGGTGGCGCAGCCGCACCCTCGGGCATGTCCACTCTCACAGGATATTCTTCTTCTTGGCCTGAAGAACTCGAAGGTTCCTCTATTCCCCTATTGGGAAGTCTGCACCCCATAGATTCTCTTCGGCGCAATCCTCCTTTCTTTACTTATCGGAGGATCGAAACTCGCGACTTCACAAGTTCACTATCGATTTCTGGGCTCTCGAATCTCTGAGACCTGATGGCCAGTCAACACTAACTCTATCTTCCTTTTTCGGGACTTCTGCTTTGTCGGGATTTTCCTTATCAGGATATCACTACTCGCGACGTCGAGCACTATGATTTGCTGACTCCCGATACCCGATGCAACAAAATTACGATGTACGCATTGAGCTATCTCTTCACTCCTTGTCACTTCTATCGAGACTTCATAATTCACGGGATCACGAATCCTGATGTCAATGGATTCGGGACTTGCCTTTTCCTGATCCCCGATATTGTGCCACCTGTATTCCACTAGCTCCTGCGACCCCACACTGGTTACGTCACCGTCGGGATATCGCAGATCGCGATTCCAAGCAGGAAGATTTCTCTATTCTCGAAACCCTCGATTCTTCGAACCCCGACTTCCTTGGATATCCTGACATCCGTCCTCAACAAATAATAGTTCTGGACTCGTCGGGATATAGCGGATCGCGATATCGCAATTCCTGATGCAATCCTTTGCAGCTTCGACTCACGAATCCCCGATGCACGATATCACGTGTAGATCCGACGGTCCTTGTGACCTTGATCGATGGCTCTGCCCTTCCTGAGCTTTAAACCTTTCGAACCTTCTCACTGTAACCTCCTTGCACCTCCGCAAGATCCAACGTCCCTTGAAACTTCACGAAATATCCTCAGAGGATTTCGACCATCTGTTCTTCCCTTGACGATTTTGCGAACCGACTGCGTTCCCCTCCACGAATCTCGTCTGCCTGCTCACAAGTCTACGACGCTTTTCTCGGACTTTCAATAGTAGCTTCCCTGTGCTTATTCTTCAATGAATTTGAAGGCCTCCTGAGCTTTTCCATGACTTCATGTCTCTTAGAAAAAGAGAAATCTTTGCACACACTCCTTGCGGAAACCCTTCAACCTCGACTGAGAGTTGAAGTCCCTTGACTTTGCGCACACCTGCAGCAGTAGTCTTGTAATACTTCTCTCAGGTTTGCAACCCTGAGACCTTCCCTTGGCCTATGCACTCCTCGTACGACACTGAACCTAACTGCACTTTAGAGGGAATGAGAACAAAATCTACCTCTAATTGAACCCTTCTGTCAACGCACTCCTTCCAGACAATTCGAATGCACTCCTTGCAGGAATCCTTTGGCTCAATTAGAGAAACAATTGAAACTCATTCACTCTTCCTTTCAGACTTCAATTCCACCATGAAATCACATACACAACATATAAAAGAAAATGTATGATAGGAAGCAAACATTCACGAGCATAACATCAATACACAAAGAAACAACACAAACCATGAATTTGAATCAAAGCTTTCTTCTATTAATTCAAATGCCTATACATGGGTGTTCTTCTTAAAATTCTCTGCCTGCTCTCCTCTTCTTGCTCCTGAATTATAATACAATGTACAAGGAGGGTGTCTATATCCCGTTTCCCTCTTGGACTCTAAAGTTATCAAATCTAAAATTTAATTCCTATCTACCAGCATTAACTATATTAAATGTCGACTGTCTACCTAAGGATGAGAGCTATCCGCTCAAGGTCCATTTACAATATACAAGTGCACCTCATATTAAATGACTCATTTAAGATCTTCGCAACAACTTCCAAGGTAATTTCAAAATTTGCGCTGGCTTATCCAGCTGTCTTCCACTTCCGCGTTGGCTCGTTTGATGTGTTGGCGATGCTCCTACATCATACTCCCTCACTTGAAAAAAAATTCATGGGCTCCTGTCCATGAACTCCTGCACGGTCCATCCATGCTTCTGTATCTCCATGTCTATCTCCTAGTTGGCATCTTCCACATGACCAGATACTCATAGTATTCTTTTCTCCTGGTCTTCTTACCCTATCTCTTGTCCAGTATGCATTCCATCTGTGGATTTTCTGCAACTGGCATCTATTTCATCCACTGGATCTCTGGTTCCTCAGCTCCAGTCTCTGCTTCTCCAGCTCTATATGGGTATAAATCTGTGATATTAAATATCAGAGATATTCCGATCCCATCCGGTAATTCAATCTCATAAGAATTTTCCCCGAATTTTCTCAAGACCTTGCATGGTTCGATTTTCTTCATTTTTAATTTGTTGTATGTTCCCCTCGGGAACCTTTATTTTCTCAAATGTGCCAGAACTATATCACCACTTCAAACTGAAGTTGTCTCTAATGCTGATCTGCTCTGTGCTTGTATTCCTGGTTTGATTTCAACAACCGTTCCTTCACCCTGCTGTGAAGTTCCTTCATCGCCTCAACGAATTTCTCTTCACTAGCACTACTAGTCGCAGCCTGTTCTGAATCACTCAGTTCAGAAACTCCTCTCGGCTACATCTCATATACGATCTGAAATGGAATTTTTCTTGTACTTCGATTCACTGAGTCATTGTATGCGAACTCTGCCTCTGGCAATATGTGGTCCCAACTGTTGTGGTGCTCCGTCACCAAGCTTCTCAGTAAGTCTCCCAGACTTCTGTTGACCACTTATGTTTTCCCATCCGTTTGAGGATGATAAGAAGAACCAAACGCCAAGTTAGTTCCCAGCTTCTTCCATAAGGTCCTCCAAAAATGCCCTATGAATTTGGTGTCTCTATCTGAAACTATACTTTTCGGCAACCCATGAAGTCGAATGACCTCCTTGAAAAACAAATTTGCGATATGAGTCGCATCGTTGGTCTTCTGGCATGGGATGAAGTGTGCCATCTTAGAAACCTATCCACTACTACAAAGATGGAATCAAATCCCCTTTTCGTCCTTGGAAACCCTAATACAAAATCCATGTTGATCGCCTCCCATGGCCTCTCTGGTACGGGCAATGGCTAATAGAACCCCGCATTCTTCTTGCTCCCCTTCGAATGTTGGAAAATTCTACATCTGTCAACGAACCTCTTGACATATGCTCACATTCCCGGCCAAAAATATGACTCATTCAACTTCACGAACGTTTTTTCATGGCCAAAATGCCCTGCTAATCCACCACTGTGTTTCTCCTTCAACAGATTCTCCCTCATGGAGCAATTTGGAATACATAGTTGATTGCCTCTAAACAAAAATCCTTCCTGGATCATATAATCCATCCACTGGCTTCTATCTCTGAGAAATGGATTCTCAGCTACTTCATATGCTTCTCCAAAATCTGCATCCTCTGCATACATATCCATGAGATTATCAAAACCCAATGTTTTGACTTGGAACTCCTGCAACAACAAACATTTCTTGCTCAAAGCATCAACCACTTTGTTAGTAGTACTAGAAATATGTTTAATCACAAATGTGAAATTATGCATATACTCTACCCATTTTGCATGTTTCTGATTCAACTTCTCCTATTGAGTCACAAACTGTAATGCATGATTATCACTATATAGAACAAATTCTTTTGGGATCAAGTAATGCCTCCACTTTTTCAATGCCTGTATGATGGCATAGAATTCATTATCATACGTGGAGTACTTCACCTTTGCCTCATTCAGCTTTTCACTAAAATATGCAATTGGCCTGTCTTCCTGACTCAAGACTGCTCCTATGGCAAATCCGCTTGCATCACATTTCACCTGAAATGTCTTTTGGAAATCCGGCAACACCAAGACTGGTTGTTCCGTGATCTTCCGCTTCAACAAATTGAAGCTCTTCTCAGTCTATGTTGTCCAGTGAAAAGAATTATGTCACTTCTTCACTGTGTCCATCATCATTGCACTAATCCCACTGAAATTCCTGATGAACTTCCAGTAGAAACTAGCCAAACCATGAAAACTTCTCACCTCGAAAATATTTCTCGGTGATGGCCAATTTTTAATTACCTCCACTTTATCCGGATCCATCCTCAACTCATTTGTCGATATAACAAAACCCAAGTAAATGAGCTCTGTCTTCATAAATGAGGACTTCTTCATATTAATCAATAGCTTCTCCTGCTATAGCCTCTTCATCACTATAGCCAAATGCTTCAGGTGTTCAGCCTCTGATTTACTGTAAATCAGTATGTCATCCAAATAAACAATGACAAATTTCCCAATGAATTCCCTCAGGACTTCGTTCATCAACCTCATAAAGGTACTTGGTGCATTTGTTAAGACAAATGGCATAACAATCCATTCATACAAACCTTTGTTTGTCTTGAATGTTGTCTTCCATTCATCGCCTTCTCTCATGCGAATCTGGTGATATCCACTTTTCATATCTATCTTTGAAAAATATTTTTCCCCACTCAGGAAATCCATCAGATCATCCATTCTCAGCAATGGGAACCTGTACCTGATGGTTATTTTGTTGATCACTCTTGATTCAATACACATTCTCCAACCTCCATCCTTCTTCGGACTGGGTACTATTGGAACGACACATGGGCTCAATATTTCCCTGACTAACCCCTTGTCCAATAACTCCAGGAACTGTTTCTTAACCTCTTCATTTTCTTGTGGTGTCAACTTGTACGTGGCTTTATTTGGAAAACTAGCTCCTGGTATGAGATAAATATGATGACTCACACTCCTCATCGGTGGCAACGAACGAGGTAATTCGTCCACTATGATATCAGTGAACTCTTCCAACAGTTCCTGAACTTCATCTGGAAAATCATCCATTCTTGTGCTAGTCAGAACAATTCTCGGCTTCCTGACCACAAAGAATTGTGGATATTCCTTCTTCTTCACCTCTGTAAGAAGTTCCTTCCCACTCATGAGAAGCACTATGTTGCTTACTTCCGGATTCACCTCTTTATCTTTTATCAGAAGCAACATATGGGTTCTCCCATTCTTCTCCAGGGTATATGTGTTCATTCTCCCATCATGAATCACATTTCTGTCATATTGCCATGGTCTACCCAACAATAGATGACATACATCCATGAGAATAACATCACACAAAATCTTATCATTATATCCTCCTATTTTGAATTCAACCAAGCATTGTTTAGTAACAGTTACCTGGTGTCCTTTCTGTAGCCACGAAAATCTGTATGGGCTTGGATGATCAATCATCTCCAGCTCCAACTTCTCTACCATCTTTGTGGATACGAGATTATCTATGCTACCACTATCTACAATGACCTTGCATACCCTATCCTTGGTCTTGCAAGATGTTCTGAAAAGTCTATTCCTTTGGACTAAACTTTCCACCTCCTTCTCGGGTGTCAAAAGGACTTTTCGCATCATAAGCGATCTTTCGCCTTTAACATCTTCTGCCTCAACATCCTGCCTTTGCGCCTCGGTGATGTGAGCTTCTCCAATGTCCTTCTTTTTCTTTGGACACTCGTAATACTTGTGCCCATTCTTTCCACATGTGAAGCATGTGATTACTCCATCTCTTCCTCTTCCTCTACCTTTGGTATGAGGAAAAATGATGTTGTTAGCATATCCTTCACTCTGCTCTGTATGCTGCCATTTCTGTTCAACATATGGCCCCCGCTATGAGGTTCCACCTCTTTCAACTTTACCCTGAGGTTTCTTCCATTCCTCCTTGGGCTTCTGATATTTATCTTGGGCTACTACTTTGCCTCTGGGCTGGCTCCTGCCTCGGCCCCTCTGACCTTTCTTTTGGCTCAGCTTCTCCTCGGCTTTCAGAGCCATCTGATAAGAATCCTCCACCGTCCTGATGGTAACCATGCTTAATTCATCCTGAATGTCATATATTATAGCATTTAGATATCTAGCAACCTTCTCATCATCGCTCTCCCGATGGCCTGCTCTGATGTTCAGTCGATAGAATTCTTCAGTGTATTCTTTCACTATCATCAGCTTCTGTCTCAGGTTATGCATCCTCCTGAACAGAGTAATTTGATAATCTCTAGGGATGAACTTTGACTTCATCTTTGCAATCATTTGATCCCAGCTCTTGATTTTCTGCTTGCCTTTGCAGTGTCTGTCTGCTTGTAGCTCATCCCACCGCAATGCTGCGTGTCCTTTCAAGTGCATGACAACATGCTTGACCTTCTTGTCTTCTTCGACATCTTCATAGTCGGGGTATCCAGAGCTCTAATCCAATCTAGAAGCTCTTCTGCATCCAGATTTCCTTCGTAAATTGGAATGTCCATCTTCGCCTTTGCACCCATCCTGGAAATAGATTTAATTAGGCGTTCATTCGCTGCATCCTCGGCTGCAACTTCCTCATCGTGTTCAGCTTCAACTTCATCCTCTGAATCACTAAAATCCCCCGAACTAATTGTGCGTATTTGCGTTGTCTCCATGTCTTCAAGTCTTTCTCGAAGATCATGCATCTGCCTTTCCATTTCTGGATTTGCTACTTGTTTGCCTCTTCTCCTCACCTCCCTATCCTCTGGGTCAGGTGAATACGTGTCCCTTCTCCTGGGCGGCATGGCAAATTCTCTTCTTCTCTGTTACAGAAAGAAAATAATCTTTCTGGGCTCTGATACCACACCTAGTGCAGCCACACCCTCGGGCACGTCCGCTCTCACAGGATCTTATTCTTCTCAGCCTGAAGAAATCGAAGGTTCTTCTATTCCCCTATTGGGAAATCTGCACCCTACATATTCTTTTCGGTGCAATCCTTCTTTCTTTACCTATCGGAATATCGGAACTCGTAGCTTCGCAAGTTCACTATCGATTTCTGGGCTCTCGAATCTCCGACACCCGATGGCCAATCAATGCTGACTCTATCTTCCTTTGTCGGGACTTCTGCTTTGTCGGGATTTTTCTTATCGGGATATCGCTACTCGCGACGTGAAGCACTATGATTTTCCGACTCCTGATACCCGATGCAACAAAACTCCGATGGACGCATTGAGTTGTCTCTTCACTCCTTGTCACTTCTATCGAGATTTCAGAATTTGCGGGATCGTGAATCCTGATGTCAATGGATTCGGGACTTGCCTTTTCCCGATCCTCGATATTGTGCCACCTGTATTCCACTAGCTCCTGCGACCCCACACTGGTTACGTCACCGTCGGGATATCGCAGATCGTGATTCCAAGCGGCAAGATTTCTCTATTCTTGAAACCCCCGATTCTCTGAACCCTGAATTCCTTGGATCTCCTGACATGCGTTCTCAACAAAGAACGGTTCTGGACTCATCGGGATATCATGGATCATGATATTGCAATTCCTGATGCAATCCTTTGTAGCTTCGATCCACGAATCCTCGATACACGATATCACGTGTATATCTGATGGTCCTTGTGACCTGGATCGACAACTCTTCCCTTCCTGAGCTTTAAACCTTTTGGACCTTCTCGCCGTAACCTCCTTACACCACCGCAAGATCCAACGACCCTCGGAACTTCGCAAAATCACCTCAGAGGATTTCGACCATCCATTCTTACCTTGACAATTCTGCGAACCGACTATGTTCCCCTCCATGAATCTCGTCTGCCTGCTCTCAAGTCTACAATGATTCTCTTGGACATTCAATAGTAGCTTCCCTGCGCTTATTCTTCAATGAATTTAAAGGCCTACTTCAAGTCTCTTAGAAAAAGAGAACTCTTTGCACTTCAAGTCTCTTAGAAAAAGAGAACTCCTTGCACTTCAAGTCTCTTAGAAAAAGAGAACTCTTTGCACACACTCCTTGCGGCAACCCTTCAACCTCAACTGAGAGTTGAAGTCCCTCGACTCTGCGCACACCTGCAACAACAGTCTTGTAATGCTTCTCTCAGGTTTGCAACCCTGAGACCTTCCCTTGGCCTGTGTACTCCTCGCATGGCACTGAACCTAACCACACTTTTGAGGGAATGAGAACAAAAGCTACCTCTAATTGAACCCTTCTATCAACGCACTCCTTGTGGAAAATTCGACTGCACTCCTTGCAGGAATCCTCTGGCTCAATTAGAGAAACAATTGAAACTCATTCACTCTTCCTTTCAAACTTCAATTCCACCATGAAATCACATACACAGCATATAAAAGAAAATGTATGACAGGAAGCAAACATTCACGAGCATAACATCAATACACAGAGAAACAACACAAACCATGAATTTGAATCAAAGCTTTCTTCTATTAATTCAAATGCCTATACATGGGTGTTCTTCTTACAATTCTCTGCCTGCTCTCCTCTTCCTACTCCTGAATTATAATACAATGTACAAGGAGGGTGTCTATATCCTGTTTCCCTCTTGGACTCTAAAGTTATCAAATCTAAAATTTAATTCCTATCTACCATCATTAACTATATTAAATGTCGACTGTCTACCTAAGGATGAGAGCTATCTGCTCAAGGTCCATTTACAATATACAAGTGTGCCTCATCTTAAATGAATCATTTAAGATCTGCGCAACAACTTCCAAGGCAATTTCAAAATTTATGTTGGCTTATCTAGCTGTCTTCCGATTCTGCACTGGCACATTTGATGTGCTGGTGATGCTCCTACATCAGGTGGACACCGATATCCATCTGGATCACTCTCCTACCTCCCAATATCTCAAATTCTGAAGTGGATCTTAGAGACTTTCTAGCTCTTCCACTGATATGACCTTGAGAAATTCTTCATGTGACCATGCGATTTCAGGCATGTCCATAGGTGGTTTGAGGGAAACCCACTTTTCTCCCCATAATTCACTACAAGCCTCCACATGTCCTTTCTCTAAAACTGTGGTTTTGATTGCAGCTCACTTAAGAAAAATTAAGACATGAGAATGTTCTGGACCCGCAATGTGATGGGACCGTCGATCTCACGATCTTGATGGTGCTCCTGAGAGGATGGTTCAGATATGTCCTTTTATGATCTATGGATCAAATCTAACCTCCCTGAATCAATGGTTGAGATTTACTTTGTGATTCAAGATCTGGGAGTTTCAAATCTCAAACCTTGATGCTGACTAGATATATTCCAGAATGGAAGATCTGCTGACATTTGTCCTCTTCAATAGATGACTCTCCCTTCTTTCCTTTGTCCATTCATGATCCTTAGTCTCAACGATCCAGTGACATGTGGACCTCCAAACCAATGGACAATATCAATTTCATCTTTCGGGCTTTGGGAGTTTCAATTCTCAAACTCTGCTTGCTCCCAGATCATTTCACTCAGAGTCCATGATCCAACAACATGTGTCCCTTTAATCCAATGGCTATCCTCTGCTTTGGGACTTTGGCCTTCGGTAATATCAAACCTTTCTCCTTTGCACGTAAATATTTTGGACTTGACCAGCTTCGGACGCATGTCCCTCTCGGATTAACGGTTGCAATCTCCTCGGGTCTCCAGACTTTGGCGATTTCAAATATCAACCTGTTCTTTCCTCCGGAATGATCACCTGTTGAGTCATTCATAAGACGGTGGACACCCCTTGCTGTCGATTAACGTTTTCACATACACTATCCTTCCACTATAGTAGATCAACAGATGAGACTACTCCCAAAGTGATCTTCGGATCAGACGTCTCATGTCCACTTCCGGTCTTCAACATTCGGGACTTTGGGTCTTTAGGAGAGTGTTGGTGGTAAAATTCTCAGAGTGACTAACTCTTGTGTCACTTGATGACATGTCATGAGCCAATCAGATGCCATGTGTCACTCTGATTCATGATTTTCACTTACCTAAAATGATGATTTCAACTTGACACTTGTCGTTCTTTGACTGTGCCATGTGTCCTTGATCTAACGGTCAAGATAATATCTTAGATCGATGACTAAGAGGGCCTTCAAAACTTCGGGACTTTTGACATTTCTTGGTGGTGAAACTCCTGAAGAAATTATCCCAGAGTGACGTAACTTTCTTACATCACTTGTTGACATGGCACGAGCCAATTTCCTCTTGACGCTTGTCATCACCTAATTATGACATGCATATTTTCTTACATGGTATGCCAATGTGGTCTTCTGATGAGGTCTGCCACTATGCCCTTTTGCTGACATGGTCTACTGACCAACAAACCTAAACCAACGGTCCTCGCTTTTCCTTCAAATCTAACGGTCCTTATTCATTTCAGATTTTTGAGATTCGGGTTATTCCAATCTCAAACTTTCCGAAGTGTAATCTCCTCGTATCTTTATATCCGAAGTAAATCTTGTCCATTGATCATGAACTTAGATCGACAACTCGATCTTTATGTGATGTGTCTTTTCTATATTATCTTGTATTTCCACTTCAAATTGATATGACGACTGTCATTTACTTCGTCTCTCTGTCTCTCTAGACTTTGGGTTTTTCAGGTCTCAAACTGAAAAATCCTCAAAGTGATTTGCTCTGGAGTTGAGGATCGTGTGCCACCTATCAGTATTGACGATGGACGGTCCCTGCTTACTTCAAGACTTTGGGACTTTGAAAAGTCTCCTCTACTATGCTCATCCAAAGGCTTAACCTTCATGCATTTATTTCTGGATCCAATGACTGTTGATCCTCGGTGCTCAGGTCCAACAGATCAGATATGTACTTCTCCTCTGTGCTTCCTCTAGTCATGGGACATTGATCTAATGATCATCAGGTATTCGGGATTGGTGATCCAATGGCCACTATCATTCTTCCTCCTGAGATTTCTGATCTCTCTGACTTAGAAGGTTTTCTAAGTGTTCAAAAGTATCAACCTTTGCTCCTCCTGCGAGTCCTTATCTTGGAACTCGGTCCTAGCACACACTTGCGCTCTGCGTGAAACTCTGCGTTATTATTCCTAAGCTCAATTCCTTCTACAAACTCACGCTATTCCTCCCGAGATTTGACTCCTTCTAAGCTTTGATTCCTTCTGTACCCTCTACCTATAATCATGGGATCGTCACTGTTGTTCTATCCATCAATGACAAGCACACGCTTTCCTGTAAATTATGCCAATAGAGGATTATGGGTGATTTTGGTTATCTTACCCTCCTTCTTCAAATTGTTCTAATTTACTAAAATATGATGAATAAATGAGTAGGGACATGTGTGCAAAAAATAATTTTTTAGGGTTGAAACCCTTGGTGAATTGTGATTCTTTCAAACTTAGTTGATCCAATTGAATAGCAAATTCATATAAATGGAAAGTATGTTTGAAAAATATTTCCCCAACCCTCCATGGAAATGAAATAAATTGTTTCTTTCTTTTTTCATCGAAAATGTGTGCCCAACATTTATATTGTCTACACATATCGATGACAAAAAGTCGATTAGACACATAGAATGGTAACAAGAAGGGATTCCCCTAGAACCCAAATAGTCTCAAAAGATTGAAATCCTCCAAAATTTCAAAAATTCATTTCTCAATGAGAAAGGATGAAGCCTTTAGTGACAACCACAGTGCAGTAGGACCATGAATCAGTTTTCTGATAGTAGACGTGAAACCATTTTGGAGCGCATAAAATTTGTATTAAGATTTATGTCTTCATAAATCGAGCCAGTACTAGACAGAGGTTGGTTCCATATTAAAATCAACATTTATTTCCCTAGGAAAGTATTCAAATATGTGACATTAATAAATGGCATATACTAAATAAGAAGTCACATCAAAATTTTCATTTTTCTTAAACCACCTAGTGGAAATGATATCTCGTTTGAGATAATTCGGACCTAGTCAATCATGGCATATTCATAAACAAAAAAGTGGAGAATTTACAAAATGTATTTGGGCATAGAGGCCATGGACTCTACTCCAATTATTCGGAAAAAAATATAGGCAAATACTTTGTATGGGTATTTTAGAGAACTTACCTTAACCTAAGCAGAATTTTTGTCAATTCTCTGGCTGGTGAGATAATTCTCAAGGATCTTTGATCCTCCTTGGTGTTCCTTGAGAAACTCTTCTACTTCATCATTCTTAAACAACATAATGGGATTTGGAAGTTGCAACATTTTTCTAAATACCGAGGCGGGCAAAGAAATTGGTATCTTCCTTTTGATTTAAATAATTATTTGTTCTATGTCAAACTTATCAAAGCACCAAAGTAACAATTATTTGAAGTATGCCACTTCAGGTACATATCTGTCCAATGCTATGCCTAAAATCCAAACCATGTTTACCTCCTTCTCTATAAGGGGAAGATCCCAATACCACTTATAAGCTTGTGACCATTGGAATTGATGATCTTCTTGTCCAAGTGTGTTGAGTGTGTCCCTGCAATACAAGTCCTTTCTTTTACTTAACATGTCGTTACACTAATTTCCATTTTTACGAACAGGTGGTGCTCTTGTCGATATAAATTTTTTATATCATGGCATTTTAACTCTTTATTACATTTACTGCATATTGCCTTGATTATCAATTGTTATAGCTCTTATTTCAAAGTTTCTAGTTTGCAAAATAATATTTTGAATTTATTACACATATTTTATGAAATCTACACCACTTAATAATGATATTTAGGTTCACATAATGATGTGGTGGAGGAGAAATAAATTCCATTGAGAATGGTGATATGTTTTTGGGAAACATGAAAAATGGTTAAGTATGGAAGTGCAAAGTGGGAAATGGAAAGTGAAATATGATGAGTGCTAGATTTTGGGATGTGGGATACATGACCGGGGGTATGGAGAGTCAAAAATATGAGAAGGGAGGACTCTTGCATTGCCAATGGTGAAATAACTAAGTATAGGAAAAATTCTATTATGTTGGTTATGGAAGTGGATGAGTCATTTTGGAGGACCCGAGTTTGCGGGTTGTAGGAATGTGGGTCTTAGGAAAAAGGTAAATGGAAAGGAAGGTTGTCTTGCATCCGCATTCAAGAAAATTGACTAAATATGAAAAGGTAAGCGATGTATTATATATGACACATAAATAGAAGGATTCATTCTGAGGGATGGGGGTTCACGGGTTGTGGGACATGGGCATTTTCTAGATAAGGAGTGGGTGGGTATCCCACTAAGGGACTCCAAAAACACAAAAAACTGAATAAGTGTTGAATTTGTGAGGTAAGAAAAAATGACTAGGTATAGACTTGTAGGTTTGTGGGTTTGCGAACCTATATACTTGATGGTATCCTGATCCACAACCCACATTTCAAAGAGAAAAACAACTAAGTATAGAATATACAAGGAATGTAGGAATAAAAGAATAAGACTAAGGATGGAAATGTATGTATAAATGTTGATCAATGAATGTAGATCAACAAGTAGCATTTGAAGCAAAAGCTACAGTAGAGGTCGAAGAAGTAGCAAAGGAAACCGTAGTAGTAGAGGCAACAATGAAGGAATCCATAGAAAAAAAAGTAATTGAAGAGGAAACAATGAAGGAATCATCAGAGGAACAAAAGAAGAAAGGTGAAGAATAAATAAACAATAATGCATACCCCATGGACACAGAAATTTCAGGTTCATCAACTGAGAGTCTACTCATGGGAGGAAAATTTCGTTGGGTGAGATAAGGATGGGATTGTTCACACCCTATAAGGATCACAAGATTTATAATATGAACACCTTCAAGTTCGATAAATATTTTGGAAATATAGTGCTACAAAATGCTAGGAAGCTCCCAGTGACTGGAAAAGCTACATTGTTAGTGACTATCGAAAACACTATGATAGAAAATGTTAGAAAGGATCCACTTTCAATCACTTCAGTTGGCATTGCCTTCACATTGACATCGAAGAAGAATATTAAGGACTTGGTGCATGATAATGAAGAAAATGATGAAAGGATCAGGGACCTAGAGGAAGAGTTTAGACATGGAAAAATGGACAAGGAAAGCATTAGAGAGTTCATAGTGTGCACCAAGAAAGTTGGGACAAAACTTCATGAGATGGAAGCAGATGTCTGTTGGATTACTTAGAGGGGGGGTGAATAAGTAATAGAGAAAGTTAATCCTTTTTAACCATATAATCCAAGTGTTATATCAATGAAGCATTATCATCCAATAAATGTAGAGTAAATAAGCAATGAACAAATGAACAAACATACACATACACAGTACATCGGTGTTTCACATGGAAACCCAAATTGGGAGAAAACCACAGAATGATTTTTCTTATATGTATTGAATAATTACATTCATTGGAAGCACCAAATTCCTTTGTTTTCTAGCTACAACTGGAAGGAGGCTCCAACCCCCGAGTTTCTCAAGCTACAGCCTGAGGAAAGATCCAACTCCCCATTTCTATGGATATAATCAGAAGGAGGCTACAACCCCCTATGTTCTCTGGCTACAACCAAAAGGTGGCTACAACCACCTATCCTTGCCCCGTCCTGCCACCCTCAATTAGAAGTAGAATAATGGAACCACTGTCAACCTGTTACTATGAGATATACCACTGTAAACCTGTACCAATAAATCTGAAACATGCATCAACCCTTCATCAACATGTACCTCAATCTGTAATCAACCTGTACCATAAACAAGTGCATCAACCATGCACCAACCTGTATCAAATAACCTGTAATCAACCTGTACCATAAATAAGTGCATCCAACCATGTACCAAGTATGTACCAATCATGTGTCAACTACTCATCAAATATGAATCATCAATATGTACCAATATCATCAACTATACACCTCATGTATGTGCCAACTCATCAACTACTGTCTCAACCATGTACTCAACATGTACCTCAACCAAAATACCTCATCAATTTAATCATCAAAATATGATTTGTAGCTCTGTAATAGACCTGGTGTATATCATCACATTCCTGCAAGCCTTCCTTAACTTCAACAACAAGAGACTATCATTCTCATCAAACTTTTCTTTAGTCTCACATGCCTAGTTTTGGATTAGTCAACAACCCTAACTTGAAGTAATCATAACTTTGTACCTGTAATGTATAAAGATATGAAACTGATACACAATGTTCTTCAGTGTTTTTTGTGAAATTCCTCCAGGTTTCACTACTTGGAACCTCTCAGAAAAGGAGTTATAGCAAAAATGGCATACCTTGCTGAATTCTGGCTTATTCTAGAGAGAGACCTTGTAGAGTGTTCCCCGCACATAATTTTTGTTGAATTGATCTTAAACTGTGAAAAAACATACTAAATAATGTACTCTAACCAACACATTTTGTTTCACTAAATTTGGATATGTTATGAAGAAGTTATGACGTTTTTACCTGAAACACCTGCTTTTGACTAGTTTCAGGACTAGCCACAGACTCTAGTTTCCATGGAGTGTAACTCCAAAAATACAATGACCCACAAGCTTAATTTTCTACCACAGATACTTGTATATGGTTTCTCAATGGAATAGAAATTTCACGGTCTGAATCATTATATAAAAAAATTTATAGCGAAAATGGTGAGATGACCTGTAAATAACATACCTTAGAAAGCACCATCAAAAGAATTTATCCTTCCTTGCATTTTGGCCTTCTTTTCTTCACCTTCCCTCATAATTTTGGATTTGATATCGTTGGTTACCTTAGACACCTATAGATATTCAATATGCTCAAGTTTGATTAAAATGAGAGAGCCTTGCCTCTTATTTACACTCTCCAAGTAGCTTCCTTAAAAACATCTTCTAGGTCACTTGGCCCCACTTTCCTTATTTTAGGGTTAACCCACTTCTAA
>JZKD02S0473926.1:135424-162670 GCA_000966675.3 Picea glauca
ATAGTATTATCTGAAAATATATCATAACTCATACTGTTATCCATCAAACAAACTTGGGTCTATTACCCAAACCTGGGGTCTCCAACTTCTCATGGCCATAACTCTCTAACCGTGAAGAGTTATGTGACGTTCCACATACCACTAGAAATGGAATGACAAGCACTATCCATATAGGATAGTTTACCTAAAAAATTAATTGTCCTTCATCTCATTAGTTCACAATTAAGCATGGGTTCTCTTACTCCGCAAAGCGTCTTCCCGTGAGGGATTTCACTAGAAGGGGACCACTTTGCAGTTCATTCATATTTACTTCTTATCAACCATGACAATACAATAATGAGTCATATTTACATCAAACAATTGTGGGTCCATTACCCAAACCTTTATGCCGTGGGGCTTTCTTCAAGGGTTGACATCAATGACAACCAACCTTAATCAACAATATCTATGTGAATTTGCAAGTATTCCAACAATTAGCAACACAAATTATGGTGCATCACAACAGAGCATGGGACAAAAACAAGGTGTTATGAGGAAACTATCTCTATGTCTAGGAGTAAACTAAAACAGACATAAAGACAGGCATAAATCAACTCTAATCCCAATTATGATATATAAATGAAATTATAAAAAGACAAGGCTAAGAGCCTACCTCGTCTGGGCATTCAAATAAGACCATCGTTGAGCATGTGACCCAAGTCTTTATACCTACAAATTGTCCTCAACAACCAAGATACGCAAGAATATGGTGATAATATATAATTTTAGCATATAAATTATCATAATACATTAACATACATGAAAAATACACCCATGGAATACTAATTCAAATATTTGCAGAATATCAATTTCAAGAGAAAAGAGTATTTGTATTAAAATAATCAGCAGAAGTACATAGGTGACAAACTTCTATAATGACACATATCGGAACCGAGAAACTAAGTCCCTCCATTTAGGCCTCCACCACTTCAATCCTCCAAAAAGGAAAGCTCATATTTAGGAATCAATGAGGTTCTCCATCACAAAGAAGGAAGAGCTTGGGTGTTGAACACAAAAAGTTCAGACTTTCAAGGACAAATGGATATAGACTCAGTATGAAGTGAAATTTCTCCAGAGTGTCTTTTCTCTCAAAAGTTGAATTGTTGAATTCCCTTCAAGGCTTGGATATGGCTCAATTTATAGCCTCCAAATGGAAATGAAGGGCTGAGTTGGAGCATTTCCAATATATGTAAGGTCAAGGATAATGGATCTCATGACATGGCATGGAAACTCGACATAATTTTTTATTTTTTGAGCACAAAACCCAATGTATGCAAGTTGTAGTGGAGAAACTTGTGTATACTCTTGTTGTATAACTGTTAGGGCGCGTATATGTGTAAAAATGTGCATTTTTGGCTCTGAACAGAATAAAAAAGGGGACTTCAAGTATGTAGAGGGAAATGGAAGGCCATCCAAGCAAGTTGCATGGAGTGAGGAAACATTTTTTGTAATAGATGCCCCCTAATGTCTGAGGTCAAAGGACTATCTGTGATGGTCAAAATACATTATAATTCCTAGAAGTGGAGTAATGAAGACTCATATAGAAGTACTCGTTACTCATAAAAATATTACAATTCATAATGACTTTGTACACATGGCTTCCAATCTGAATTACACTACATATACATGTGGAAATATATCAAATAGTTGTTCATGTCTATGAATAAGCAATACAAAGTGGACATATGCCACATACTTTCATATTCACGTACAATATGTAGTGGAATCCAATCTCAAAATAAACTGAATATATATATATATATATATACAATGGAGTACAATCTGATCTCCCGTGATCACTAAAGTCATATAGGTATTGGTCCAATGAAATACAACAACATATAGGGAATGTTGCTACTATAAGCTAGAGATATTCTACATTATCCATCGAAGGTGCAAGTCCACATCATGTGAATAGAGGATTTGAGGTCGAACACAATGAGACTTTGTTTGATTACCGGTCATTAAGGTATACCGTTAACAAATGTGATACAACCCATCGATAATGAAAGTAGGTATCAAGGCACCGAATACATTCTACAAGTGTGAATAAGGGTGTTGAGCTCGAACACTTGAATAATCCATTGATCAGGAGACATTGATGTATTCTCAATTGTCGATGTTGAGAGAACTACCACTGATCGCTACAAGCCTCTAGGTACTCATATGAATCTAGGTCTCATTTCTAGAATATATGAGTTGAAGTTGATGGAAGGAGACCCTCTGAAAGGAGAGCATTAAGGAATCTCTCATCATCCAACACGAGGTACAAAGAAATATATTGATGATTAGGAGGAGATCATATGAATATGATGTCCACAAACCAACAACCATGTGCATCCCTTGCATGCACCAGATGCATGTAGTGCATGAAAGAGACCCTCTGAATAACATCCAATAAGGAAAATTTTTGAAAAAGAAGAGGAAAACACCAATAAGTATAATGGAATCCAAGACACTGCACAAATACCAATGTGTGAATATAATTCTTGTCATCAAACACAAGGGAAACCCCCCAGTCAGTGACCAATGAGGAAACATCATTTGTTGGGTTCAAGGTTACCTATCCATGATGAAAGTAGGCCCAGGGTGCAAGGTAGGACAACAACTTCATGTGACTCTAAGATACACTAAGGGTATGTCCGACATGCAAATTCAAGAGTTCTAAGAAATGGCTGACACGGGTTTATAGAATTCCTTTGAACAAGAGAATGAGACATATGGATAACTCAAGAAATATAGACTTGATAATTATCATTGATAAAGATTTATGATGCAGGAAACATCAACAAAATCTCCATAGGGACTGGAAGAATAACTAGTCGGAGGAGTAAACTCTAAGTAACAAGCTCAGCTTCCTAAGGTCATGCTAAACCCAAAATTTGGATGAAATTGGACTCAAAAGTTTGTGATATGTTCAAAGGAGACATGAATGTTGCAGATATGAGATAATATTCATTTCCTATCCATCTTTTTTTGGTTTTTGATAGGCAAAAAAATGCTATGATACAAGAGAGGAAACAAGTGTCATGAGTAATAAACTAGTTCCAAGTAGTGGAACATACCTATGCTCAATGCAAGGAAGTGCATGTGGGACATGAAAAATCAGGGGAATTTTTCCTCTAAGGGTATAGGGTGTCAAGATGTAAAGGATATATGGAAGGCACTACTTGGATAGTGATGCAAATTGCAGAGGTAAGAGGCTTATAACGAGAAAGTGGGAACCGACAATAGGCTCAATAATGCAAGCACGATGATGGAATGCAATTACAAATTAATTCCAAAAAATGTCCTTTTTTGTAGATTTAGTCCCCTAGGCCCAAAAAAGTATGAAAAAATACCCAGGAGAACTCTTCTAGACAATGGTGACTAGAGTATTCATTTTTCGTAAGTAGTCTACTTGGTCTGGAAAAGGATTAAACTTGTACAAATTAGACGTCCTTTCAAAACCATTTAATGAGTGTGAAAGAGACAAGTTCACTCGAAAATATTTTCCTTTTTTGGATTCTGAAAAGAGCTTAACTAAGACTCGAGGATATTTTTCTAAGCAACATATCATGGGGGACGACAGGTCTCCCATGCAGGACTTCTATCGAAATACAACAACTCACTGATAGCTCACCCAATCTTGGGAGAACCCAAATCTTTCCAAGATGAGGATGATAGAATACTTGCAGAAAATCCGTCATCTACAATGCATCGACGAATGCCCATTATCTGGAAGGGTGCAAAAAAAAGGAAGGCAAGGCTCTACAAGGTCATTCAAATCAAAGGAAACCATCCTAGGACTTGGAGGGAGTGTACTCAGAGAGAGTGGAATTCTCCCTTGTTCAAAAGGTACAAAACTATAAATTCTAAGTACATGGTCGAAAGATGCATCACCCCCCAAAAGAAGAGTGGGATTGACTGAATATTGCATCGACAATGTCACTTCCTTAGAATTGTCATTCTCCAAGAGAAGAGTGGGATCAACCGAAGATTGCATTGACATGACCACTTCTTCAACCATTGGTTGAATAATATGCAAGACAACATGGTCAAGAGCCGCATCACTCCCCAAAATAGGAGTGGTGTTGGTTGAAGATTCCATTGACATGATTGTTGGTTGAATAGGATGCGAGAAAACATGGTTAAGAGATGCATCACTCCCAAAAACATGAGTGGTATCAGACGAATATTTCATCAGCATGACCACTGGTTGAAAAAGATGAGAGACAACATGGTCAAGAGATGCATCACTCCCCAAAACATGAGTGGTGTTGGCCAAAGATTGCATCAGCAGGACCGTTGAATCAACCAAAGAAGGATTAGAATGTTGGGAAACCAAAGATGGCTCAAAACCCAAAGGGCCATTACACAAGGACCGCACTTCTTGTACCACATCAATAGTAGGGCACAAACACATTAGGTGACCTCCTTTGCAAAGTCTACAAAGGAAATTGGGCTTACATCCTATACGTATAAGATTCTCAATTGTATCAATTCCCCCAACATGACTTGCAGAGGTTGGTGATGTTTGTGAAGTGTAACTAGAAGTGACTAGAGTTGTACCCCCAACATGACTTGCAGTGGTTGGTTGTTAGTATTCAGCATGACTTGCAGAGGTTGTTGATCTAGCTCCAACATGACTAGCATAGGGTGGTGATATAATGTTAGTATGAATCGTAGTGACTAGACTTGTGCATTCACTATGTCTTTCAACGGGTGGTTGCAACATTAGGGGCCATGCTCCTAGGAAAGATTGGTTTTGAGAGATCGTAGGCCAAGCAGGGTTTTGGTATACACCATGGCCCTGCCCAGTAGGGTAGTATTCTTCTCCAAACTGATTCATAAAGGATTGTAAGGGAATCATCACCGAGGAAGCCACTTGCGAAGAGAAAGTGACATGAAAAGGGATACTCAAGTGAGGATATATGTTGTCCCCAGATGAAGGAGCTATGTGAAAGGGGTTTCCTATACTATAAAGCTGACTCCCCCTAGATGAAACACCAAAGGAAAGAGGGAGGTTCATCATGAGAAAAGTGTCCAAAGGAACCAGCATAGTGGAAGAAGAATAGATGGAAGGGATATAAGAAGTAGAAGGACCGCCCATTTGAGCACTTGATCCTGGAAAAGTGAAGCTAGGATTGGGTCCAGAGGAAGGAGGATTCCAACCTCCTACCATAGGATTTGGTTGAGAGATATGACCCCCGCCAAATGAAAAGGAATAATAAGGAGGAATCATGCCCCTAGACCCAGAACTAGGACTCACATAAGATGACAAAACACATGATGACAAGTGCGACGTCATGTATGGAATAACAAAAGAGAAAGGATTATAGGCCCAAGGCATTGATTGAATATGATTCAACGTACCACTCAGAAATAAAAAATTATTCATCCCGATGGAATAAGAAAAGACGATGGGCTAGGTAGTGTTAACTTATGGAGTCATAGGGGATCCACGAACCATAGCAGTTAAAACTCACAACACAATACAAAATCCTATGGCCAATTAATAATCAAAGAGAACACTACTAAATAAATCAAAAGACCAATGCACAAAAACATGATATAATGGTTGAAAGGGGCCTCCTTAACTAAATTAGGTATGCCTCGCCCAAGAGGGGCTTGAGACTCCCTTCAATAGAGTGGAGGTATAAGAATCAGTTATAAGGGCCCTCATGGGCTTAACAACGTAGTCGGTTAGATCCCCCCGGAGAGGTAATCCTTGATAAAGGTGGCATGTTGTCTGACCCTTATCTGACTTAGGGTACATGTAGAATAACCCCTGCAAGTAACCTATGTGGCTACATATGTCAAGCAACTAGAGTCACCATGATATAACCAATGCATAAGTGAGCAGTCACAAGTCCGGTCCACCATATGGGAAGGGTAACAAAGCCCAAAATATAGAAAGCACTGCCTCTCATGGAGGTAAAGGTACTAGTGAGACCCCCAGATATGAATAGAACCCCAAAAATATCTTTGACGCTAGGAAGGTATTAGAGGGATATCTTTGCAACCAACTTCACATGACCTCGTGCTTAACTCTGGTGTGAGCAGAGCCTCTTGACATCGTCGATTACATAATGGGTTTCACCATTCCCTGGTTAGACACATATGTTTAGTTTAATAGCCTTGGAGAAGTTTACTCACACAATCTTATTCCAAGGCCCTATGTCCTATACTTGTTTGTGTACCCTGAAAAATAAAATCGTTTCTAATCAATTTTAATTAATCAACATTAATTTTAATGCCTTTTTCTTACTAAAGAGGTGCAGTCATGAAAATGATTGTATTATGACTCAGCATATAAAAAGAAGAAAATACAAAAACACTTCTAAGTACTAGTATTGAATTTCAAAGAGATGGTATGCTTCTAAATGTAGTATTTCCAATGCAATCTCTACAATTTCAATGAAGTGCAATCTTTCCAAATGCATCAAAATCAATGCAAAGTAATAAAAAGTGAAAAATCCATAAAAACAATGAAAATAAGCAAATATTTTGGTATTTTTTATATAAAGAAAAGAAAATGCAAGGATTGAATAACAACCTCACACATAGACCCTATTGTAAGAAAAAAGAGAAAAGCCAAGCAAAAAACCTAGAAGCAATTACTCAGACCAATAAGCAAGGATGACCAATGAAAAATATGACAAGAAGAATTTCACCCAAAAATTCAACGATACAAAGGCTTCCTCTCACTCCGTAGGAAATTAATAGTCATAATAGGGACCCAAGAAGACTCAAAAACCAGCAAAAATCACCCAACAAACATCAAACTCAGACAACAAGACTTAAGAGATGACGTACGTGACTTTTTGAGCAACAAGCGCGTATATACACTCCCTAAAGGAAAACAAATTGTGTATGTATGTGTTTGTCAAGGGAAAAAACGTGTATACCAAGCAAAACACTACCAAGGCAAGGGTTAAGAAAAGAAATTCAGATGCAAGGAAAAAAATAGGCTTTCAAGCAATAGGTGACAAGGAAACTCAGGTAAACAAAGAGAAAGTCAAGGAGAAAAACACTCAAAACCCCAAAAAAGGAGATATCCCTAATATGGTCGCCAATTCTATTAAGAGGAAAATATCTCTATGGCTAGGGGTAAGCCACAACAAATAGAATGACACTGAGAAATCAACTCTACTCCCAATTATGCTATATAAATGAAATGCTAACAAGACAAAGATAAGAACCTACCTCATCTAGACGTTTAAAGAAGACCATCGTTGAGCAGGCGACCCAAAGCTTTATACCTACAACTTGTCCTCAACAACCAAGGTACACAAGCATATGGTGATAATATATAATTTCAGCATATAAATTAGCATAATCCATTAACATACATGACAAATAGGCCCATGGAATACTAATTCAAATATTTGCAAGATATCAATTGAACGAGAAAATATTATTTCTATTAAAATAATCAACAGAAGTACATAGGTGACAAACTTATGTAACGAGACATATCAGAATCGAGAAACCAAGTCCCTCCACCACATCAATACTCCAAAAATGCAATCTCATATATAGGAGTCAATGAGGTTCTCCATCACAAAGAAGGAAGATCTTGGGTGTTGAACACAAGAAGTTTAGACTTTCAAGGACAAAGGGATGCAAACTCAATATGAAGTGAAATTTCTTTAGAGTGTCTTTTCTCTCAAAAGTTGAATTGTCAAATTCCCTTCAAGGATTGGATATGGCTCAATTTATATCCTACAAATGGAATTGAAGTGCCGAGTCAAAGCATTTCCAGTAAATGGAAGGTCAAGGATCATGGATCTCGTGACATGGCATGGAAACCCAACATAATTTTTTAATTTTTGAGAACCAAACCCAATGTATGCAGGCTGTAGTGGAGCAACTTACATATACACTTGTTGTATAACTACTAGGGTGCATATATGTGTAAAACTATGCATTTTTGGCTCAAGAATGAACAAGAAAAGGGGACTTCAAGTTTGCAGAGGGAAATGGAAGGCCATCCAAGCAAGTTGCATGGAGTGAGGAAAAATGTGTTGTAACACAAGGATTTCACCACCATTAAGAAAGGTCTTAATGAAATGCAACATTGGATCACTAAGAATCCAAATGCCCCATCAAATCTTCCCCCATATCATAATGGGAAAGAAATATCAATTATGATACCCTCGACAACTGCCAACAGGCTAGTGAGAACATGGAAAAGGAATTAAAGAATTCATTTTTGATATTCCCATAGGTTCACAAGGCAGTGGACATATTAGCACACAAATGACATATTCCCCAAATCGAAGAACTTGGGAAGATGAAGAACAAAGAGAAAATATTTTCATAGGTCGAACTAAATATGAAGCAGAGGAAAACAAATGTCAGGGATGCAACCATGGTGAAATTAGACTTGATGGATGATCATCTCATGAAGCCATCCAAACATAAAACATGATTCAAGACTTCATGGTCAATTTGATAAGATAAATGAAGACACTCTCATAAAATTCAACAGTTCATGAGGTCACATTAGAGTCGCTATTGCTCTGTAAAATCATCTCCATTTGTAGGAAGCATGAAATCTAGGAAGCCTTCCTAAAAGACATGAAAAAATTAAGGGGACATAAAAAAAAAATAGAAATTATTTACGACTACCTTCTATTTTGTCTTTTTTTCACCTATACACAATTTTGTGCTTATTATAATGCATGTCAAAATAGTTGAAAGAGGAAGATGAAAAGACATGTAATTGCTTCTTGCATAATATAAGAAACCCCTATAAGAAGTTACTTAGGAAACTATAATTAAAGGAAGAGACCCACTTTGATGTTAGGAAGATAGAGTTTCATGCTGAACCTAATAGAATAAAGGAAGGAAGATTTAATCTAGAAAATAAATGACAAACAAAACACACAATACATAGAGACTTTACCCTAGAAACCCAAATGAGAAAACCAACATTCCTTGAGTGTCTTTCTCTCTTGTTGTCTTATTCATTCATAATAAAAGGTTACGTGTATAACCTTGTTCTACAAATAAGACACAATCGACATCATATCCTCTTTCTTTACACAAGAACAATCTTGTAGCTGATTCAACTTACATCTAAATGACCAACAACCTCTACCAAAAGATTGATATCACAATTATTGATTAGCTTCTTCAATATTATGTAACGCCTTATTTATAGGATTTACAGTAGTAAAAAACGTAAATAAAGGTGCGCAAAGACAATTACAAATCCATGTAGATCATTGGCTACAAATCCCATGAATCTCGAGATTTTGTTACAATTGACTATTAGTCTACCTCCATTCAGTCTTTAGTCAATTCCCACGCAAAATCTTGATGACCTTTTGTTGGCTGACCTCTTTTACTTTCTTTAGATCAATTTGAATTCGAATTTTCCCAGTTGATCACTTTGACCTTAAAATTTCACTCCCAGTCAATCCACCTTGACTAGACTTTCACTACAAAGAATATAACAACCCAACATTCTCCCACTTGTTGTCTTCTTTGTTGAATTGATATTTTCCTAAACTTATGTTCATAGACCCAAGGTAGCAATGCACATTTCCTCTCTACACCAAGAGAACTTCACATCACTCACAATATTGGTCAAAGAGTCTACTATGTTTTCCAACGTGTCTAGTTTCTCCAACAACACCTTGTTACTTTCCACCATGTCTCTTACAAAATGTTATTGTACATTAATATGATTAATCTTGGAATGATAAGTTGGGTTATTTTCTCAAAATATTTTACTTTGACTATCACAATTTATCTTGACATCTTTCTTATCAAACTTGATCCTTGAACATAGTCGTTGCAACCATGCTGTTTTTTTTCCTTCCATGAGTGGCTATCATGTATTTATCTTATGTTGTTGACAAGCCTATGACCATTTGTCGCTTACTCATCCAATTGATTGCTCCATCGAACATATTGAACATATATCCAATGGTCGACCTTCGTCAATCCATATCTCCATCCTAGTCGACTTCAATAAATACATGTACATATATTTCAGTGTCACCTCCAGGTTTTCCTCGGTAGCATATAGAATAATATTTTGTGCCACAAAAATACTTGAATAATCTCATGAAAATTTTCCAATGCTCTTTTCCAGTTGTCGACATGTATATTCTAAACTCTCCCATTTCATGAACAATGTCTATTCAAGTGTAGACCATTACATACATCAGGCTACCAACAACACTTACATAGGGAACACATGCCATGTCCTCTATTTCTTCCTGTGTATTTGGACATTGTTCAATAGTTAACCTTGATCCCATGGGAATTGACACCTTTATAGGTTTGCAATCATGAATGTTGAAACATTTCAAAATTGTTTCAATTTATTTATTATGATTCAACCAAATCTTTCTAACTTCTCGATCTCTCTTGATCTCCATTCCCATAATGAAGTTTGTCACACCAAGATCCTTCATGTCAAACTTGGAGGAAATTTTCTTCTTCACCTCCTTTATTATGTCCATTTTGTTTCCAATTATCAGCACGTCATTGGCATACAATACTACATATATGAAATTCCCACCTTCTTCCTTGAAATATACACAGTGATCTGATTTCCTTCTAACAAAACCAAAAATAAGGATGTATGTGTCAAAATTTTGGTACCACATCCTTGGTGATTTCTTTAGACCATAAAGAGATATCTCTAACTTGCACACTAGCTCTTTCTTTCCCTTCACTGCAAATCCTTCAGGCTGTTTCATGTAGATTTCTTCTTCCATGTCCCTATGTAGGAACATTTTCTTTACATCCATTTGTTCTATTTCAAGATCAAATTTTGCAACCAAATACATTAGTACTCTAATGGAAATTAATTTTGCAACAGGGGAAAAAATATCACCAAATTTGACTCCTTCGACTTGGGAATATATTTCACTACCAGTCAAGCTTTGAATTTCTCAAATTGACTTGTTGCATTTATCTTTTTCTTGAATACCCACTTGCTACTGATGTGATTTCTTCCACTAGGTAATTTGACTAAATCCCACATATCATTCTTGTGCAAGGATTCCATCTCTTTGACTATGGAATCCTTCCATAGTCTACCCTCTTTCGAGTCGTTTGTCTCCTTGATCAACTTGGGATCCTCGTTAGTGGCAGTTAAAATAAATGCAAAATGGAATTCAGGCTTGTTATCCCCCCATGACAAGGGATAACTAAGGATATCATGTCTTGAGGCCTGCAGGTTGAAGACGTGGAGTGCCGAGAGCTAGATGAGAGGATAGAGTCCCTCTTCTTGCCACACATCACCATTGATTGGTAGAGAGAATGTACACCACACTAACTTGGCCCACAAAGGAAAACACGTCTTTCTTCATGAGATAACAAGTCCAGTCTCATGGTAAGTGTCATTTTAATAATTGATGCATTTGAACATGTTGCAAAGGGTCCTTTCTTAATTTTGAAATTTTTTTCTTGGAAATTATTCCTTTTGCCTCATTTCACCTTGGTGGTTGACATGTCATCCTAGTAAGTGAGTGAACCTCAAGGAAATATTTTCTACTATAGGGTCTCCTTGAAGGGTCATCATACCATTTTCATATATAATTACTAGTTTCCACACTTATTCCCCTTTGTGTCTTCATATTTTGGTTTTTTGGGCTTATTGACCCATGAAGGGATTGTACCTCATTTCATGGGAAGAAGGGGACAAAGGCCCAGAGTTTTGTATATGGAAAAAGATAAAAGCCATGTATTATCCTCTATATTCTCTCTCGAAGTTCATGAGAGCAATGAAATGATTCTCCATAAAAATCGAGGACCTGTAAAATAAAACACATAATTAATAAATGTCCCACTTGTTGAGGGAATGCATTTGTGGTGCATTTTAATTTCCTTTCACATGACACTCAATACATTCCTAGCTTCAAGTGGTATTGCAATACTCTTTAATTTTTGTTGCACACAGTACTCAATGTTTGGACCATAATCAATTAATGGCAAATAAAGGGCTTAGAAATAGGTTGCATTGCAAATGAGAATGCAACACACCCTCTACAAAGGCACCCATAAATGAGACAATATGAACCCTTGTAAACCCCATGCCCAAAATTCATACCCCCATCCACCTCATACTCTTTTACATGACTTAGATAGGGTCTTCTTGGGAAAAACTCCTTGACTTGGGGATTGATCTATCCAATAGGGAACCATGACAACCCACGCATACTTAAATTTGGCAAGTTGTATACAACCTTTGAGCATTTGTTGATTTTGAAAAGGGAGGATTTGATGCACATGTTTGGGTGGTTCTTTTTTTAAATATGGATTTCTTGGCATGATACATGTGACTTGTGGACACTTGGAGGCTATACTTGTTTGTCTTTGTAGGACCTTTCTATTGATTTTTCAATAAGCTAGGTTAAGCATGTAGTTCATTCCATTTTTGTATTTGTCTTAACCATAAACAATAATGTTGCAGAAACCAAGATCACAAGAAGAAACACCATGCACAAGAACACAAGAAGTATCATGGGAAACCCTTCTCAACAAGGGAAGAAAACCAAGCCAAATACTTTGCTATATTCTTCAAGATAAATACCTTCACCACCAATAAGACCTAGCACACAAGAGGGTGCTCAAACCCTAGAATACTAGTGCCCAAGAGAGGTGTGCACTTTTTCCAAGAAGATGTAATTGCTGAAATTTCCAAACTTGTGTGAAAGATACAATTCCTCATTGGAAAATTTACCTTTACTTATACTAACTTGAACCTGTCAAGATAAGTGTCTATTGGCACAACAGGGCCGACCCCACTAGCTTATAATATAATTAATATTAACTAGATTAATTATCTTTTACATTAATTACCAGTCACATTAAGGTGGGGCCGACTTGTACCCTTTAGATTACAATTAGGATTACATGTAGGTATGACTCTTGAAAAATATAGAAAGGGATCTGATACACCCACTAGTGCTCATCCATCAGGGGCACATCCATAGGGATGTCCATATCTCTGGCTCACTACATTACATAGAAGAACCACTTCTTCACTAGTGCTCGACCACTAGGATCACGTTCACCTATTCTCCTCCACAGGTACATCCACTCAACAGATATTCTTTCCCATTGCATTACACATGAGATTCATCTAGAGTTTCTCATAAACTCTTCTTCTTAAAGGAGGCTAATACATCATATTCATTTATGTTCTCATGACGATGCACCCAACACTTGGGGATTTCAAATGTTCACCTTGTGCTTAGCCACAGGCACGTCCAACTCTGCAGATCACTTTTTTCTCACTATGTTAATATGGAATTCTTCTCAACTCTATGTATTGAGGAGGCCATCTCTACATTCCATATCTGTCTTAGATAGGAACCACACACCCCTATTATAGGATTTGTCTCAGGTTTGTAAGCTAGAGAATGTCTCACACAACTGCAATGATCCACATCTCATAGGTTTGTAAGTTGGAGAATGTCTCACATAGCTGAAATCATCAACACTCCCTCTCAGCTAGGGAGGCATTTTCCACCAGGCCAATTCTCTCACAGAAATACTTGAACTTTGACTTGGAAAGTGGTTTTGTGAAGATATCTGTGATCTGTTCATGGGTAGGAAGATATCACACATGTATTGTTTTCCTCTGCACCATGTCTCTGTGATCCATATTTATGTAGGAACACAATGAAATATAGAAATACACATAAACACAGAGAAGTAGCGGAAATAAGAATTCATTTCATTAATAACAAATGACTGAAATATGCTTACAGACATAATGGAAATAAACTAGCTAGGGCGTTGGTAGCTTATCTCTGAGAAGAGATGTGGCGGATACTGGCCTCTGAACTGTGTTACAATGAGGCTTGAAGGCCTATTATTATTGAGAAATAATGGAAAACCCTAAACATCCAAATACCTAACCCTAGGAGATGAAACACCAAGACTATGGGCTCCATTTGGGTAAGATGGTACATCAACTTCCCGGGGACGTAACATTGGCATACGATCTCCGTTTGACGCGTTCCATACCTCGTTAGAAATATCTATCCAAGGAATAAAAATTTTGGGTGAGAAACATGATCTATGATCCATGTTGCTCCCCATTTTCCCAAAAAACGTCGTTTAAGCCCCCAAAATAGCTCTGGAAGTTCAGGACCCGAAAAACTGCTAAAAATAGTAAACTGTGCGGAAACTAAAAAAATGAAAGAATCAATGGTGGGGGTCCAAGTAGAATAGGTGGTTGGCCACCAATATCCACCTGGATCATTCCTCCCCCCTCAGGAAGCAATGGTCCCCATTGCATTTAGTTCCTCCATGAGATGAGGAAACTTCTACTGAACTTGGTCCCTGGTGAGACACTTGCCTTGGTGAAGGAGTTAGCCTGATTTGACAACTCGATATAGCGGTATCCTTTGTTGTCATATGTGATTTATCTGTGTATCCATGATCTGATCAGTTATGTCTTGTTCCATGCAGTCTGGATTTAACTCTGTTGGTGTGAGTTGTTCTACCATGTCGGATGTGTCTAGTAGAGGTGGAAAGTAGGGTCGAAAGCGGTCCACATTGAACACTGGGTGTAGACCAAGGAATGGTGGAATGTTGAGCTCAAAGGAATTGTCCCCTATAGCCTTGGTGAGGGTGTATGGCCCATATTGGAGTGGACGAAGCTTGCGGTGGGGTCCAGCGAGGTGCTCCTTTTGCAAATGCAACCACACTTTTTCACCCACTTGGAAGTTGTGTGGCACCCGATGTTGATCATGTCGCTACTTGTACTTAGAATTGGATCTATCCAAGATGTCATGAACCTATTCGCAGATGTGTTTAATGCACTCAATGAAGTTGTTTGCCTTGTCAGCCTCGGACTGGACATGAGCTGAATCTTCCTGAGTAGCCACAAATGGCATGGCTATGTCAATGGGACATAGTGGTTGGAATCCCAAGTCCACTTGAAAGGGGTTGTGGTTGGTTGAGCTATGGAGAGCCCGGTTGTAGCTATGTTGTACATAGAGGAGGCTCTCATCCCATGTGCATGGATGATTTGAATTGTACATGTGAAAAATGTGTACAATCATCCGATTGATGACCTATGTCTGGCCATCAGTTTGCAAATGGAAAGCTGTGGACTTGGTGAGCTTGGTGTCCAGCATCGACCAGAGGCTGGACCAAAATGTACTGAGGAACCTACTGCCCCAATATGAGATGATAGACTGTGGGATCCCAAAGTGTACCCACACTCATTCAAAGAAGAGTTTAGCAGTGGCTTCTGCTATGATATTCTTCTTGCAGGCCATCATAATGGACATCTTCGAGAATTGGTCGATGACCACAAAAACACAAACATTGTCATGCTTAGTAGAAGGAAGGCCCGACATGTAATCCATAGAGATGGATTCCCAAGGTCGACTGGGGGTAGGAAGAAGAGTATAGAGGCCTTGCTTCTTGATGGTTGGTTTGGCAATGGAACAAGCAGTGCATGACTTGATGTACTTCCCGACATCCTGTCGAAGGTTCAACTAATAGAAATAATTTTGCAGTACTACCATGGTTTTATCAACCTCGAAATTCCCAGTGATCCGACTGCAGTGCACCTCCCAAATCATCTTGGCATGCTCGCTTGAAGGAACACAGAGGTTTCCCAGGTGACACAACAAGGCATCCTAGAGGTGAAAATTGGGAACTTTCTTACCCTCCAATAGTGTATTGTATGTGTGGCCCAATTCTGGATCACTTGTGTAGATAAGTGGCTAATCAGAAGTCTCGTGCCCACAAGAGTTGAGCACAGTGGTTAGCGCCATGATGGGTGGTCAACTGAGACAGTCTGCAACATTATTGGTGCTTCCTTTCTTGTACTTAATGTTCAAATGAAACTGTTGCAGGTATGTGGAACACTTCTGATGGCGATCATTCTACAAATTCCCTTGTGTCTGTATGAACTGCAGGGGTTGGTGGTCTATGTGGATGATCGTTTCCTTTCCCAAAATGTAATGCTTCCATTGCCGACAAGCCTACACAATAGAATACATTTCTTTGTCATAAGTGGGATACTTCCGGACTGTGTCAAAAAGTGTCTCACTATGATATGCCACTGGATGCCCATGTTGAGTAAGGACTACCCCAATAGCATAGTCAGAGGCATTTGTGTCAATCTCAAATGGTTGTTGCAAGTCTGGTAATGTGAGCACTGGTGCAGAGAAGAAGCGATGCTTCAACTCCTTGAATGCCTTCTGTTGAGATTCAGACCAAAATAATTTTTCTTTAGCTCCTCCCTTGGTGACTTGACTCAAGGGCCAAGTGATATGAGAGAATCCAAACACAAACCTGAGGTAGAAATTGGCAAGACCTAAAAAGATGTGGATCTCTGATAGGGTGGTTGGGGTTGGCCAATCTAGAATAACTTGGATCTTTGCTGGATCCATATGCACCCCCCGCTCATCAAGAATGTATCCCAGATACTGAACCTGGGTCATGCCAAAAGTGAATTTCTCCAAATTGGCACACAACTTGTATTGTCGCAGTGTTTGGAGGACCTGTCGGATGTGGTGGAGGTGCTCTTCCCAAGTCTGGCTGAAGATCATAATTTCATCCAAGTACACCACCACAAATGAGTTGGTGAATGGCTACAATATGTCATCCATTAGCCTCATGAAGGTTCCATGGGAATTCATCAACCCAAAAGGCATGACCGACCATTCGAAAAGGCCCTCCTTGGATTTGAAGGCAGTCTTCCACACATCAGAGGGTTCAATTGGTACCTGGTGATATCAAGACTTCAAGTCGATCTTGATAAAATATTTCGCCCCCTTGAGTTGGTCAAGAAGGTCATCAATCCATGGGATCAGGTACCTATTCCAGACAGTGATCTTGTTTAATGCTCGATAGTCAATGCAAAGTCTCCAAGTCCCATCCTTCTTCTGTGCCAACATGATCAGGCTCCCACGGGGCGATGAACTCAGATGGATGTAACATTTCTACAATAGCTCCTGAATATACCTCTTGATTTCATCATTCTCCATAATAGAGCGTCGATAGATGGGTCCATTGAGCAGTGGTGCACCTGGGGTCAGATCAATGGGGTGCTTGACTTGGTAGTGTAGAGGAACCTCTGTAGGGGAGGTGAATATGTCCTCGTACTCCTCCAAGACCTTATCCATCTGTTGTTTTTGTGCAGTGGGGCCCTATCTAGAGATCATGGCCATAGTCTTCCTCTTTCTCTGAGGGAGGATCATCAGGAAAACAAATTTTTGGGTTTTGGAAATGAGCTTACTGCATTGTTTTGCAATAACTAAAGAGATGGTGGTAGGCGGTGCTATCTCTGGTATCCTATACAGATTATTGCCCAAAGTGATAATAACAACACGAGGCCTAGACTCATACACAACATGTCACTTCCACAAGTATGGTTGGCCTAATAATACATCAGAAACATCAAGAGGAGCAATGTCACATAATACCTCATCTATGAAGAGCTTGATGTTATAGGGAAGGCGACATTGTTTTCTGACGCGTAGGTCCCGTCCTTGGTGCAACCACCCAATGGTGTATGGTTGTGGGTGTGTTGTGGTCGAAAATCCCAGCTGCTTCACGACATCTACCAAGATGAGGTTCTTCTAGCTCCCACTATTTACAATGAACTGCAACGGGGAACCCTTTACCCACATCTTGGAATGGAAGAGACGCTCCGCCTCCTATGGATCTTCTAGTTCCTCGTTCTGGATCTTCGTGGTGGCAATGGTGGAATTGCGCTCCGCATCAATAATCTTCTTCCCCCTATAATTCCCCTTGTCAGGTTTTGATTCAATGTTAGAGCATGCATCTGATTCAGAATCCTTCAACTCAGCTACCAGTGATTGCTTGGACCAACACTCACTTGTGTTGTGAGTGGAGCTCTTATGGAACTCACACCACTTCCCCGTGTCCTTTTTTGGCTTTGTGGTGTTCTTCTTTACTTGTGTCTTTGGAAGGTTGTCCTGGGTCACCCCGCCTTGGCTTGGTCCTTTGTTCTGTGGTTTGGGGGTACCTTTCCCTTGCTTCTGATTCATAGACCCAAAGTCTCTCTTCTTATGTTTGAACTTCTTCTTAATCTTGGTAGCATATCAGTATGCCACACCAAGTGAGGAGATGTCGAGGAAATTCATTTTCTCCTGAATGTATCTATGTAGAAAACTGTGGTACTTTAACAAAAAATGTTCCTCTGAATCTTTGATACCCAACTTTGTGCATAGGATATGAAACATATTCGTCATCTCATGCACATCTTGGTCCATTTACTATCGCAACGTAGTCCATTGTATGTATTTGTCCTCATTTCTCCCCATGGGATAATATTGTTCCTTAATGGCATCTCGGAAATAATTCCAAGTGGGTGCGACCGAGAACAGAGAGGGTTCCCCCTCGTCTTGTTGCTCCGAGTAGGTTTCCCACCAGTCCTTGACATGGGGGGCAACTTTGAGGAGTGTGAAAATAATCCTTTCTCGATTGGAAAAGTCATGAACCGAGAAATATCCTTCTAACAGATTCAACCATCTATCTATGGCATCTGCATCTATTTGGCCCTCAAATATGGGAATGTCAATGTTTACTTGTAACTTAAAAGGAGTGGTGCCTCCAGAGTGGTTGTTGGATGTTGATGTGCTGCCAGTGGGAATTCGTTGAAGAATCTGGGCAAAGTTGTCCATCATTGCGTTCCTCTGTTTCTCGAGGGCCTCCTCGAGAAACATTTTGATAGGATCTCATGCTCCCTCATATTTCTTTTCTTTCCCCATGGGTGGTCGTCGGGGTTTGTGAGGCTGATCTTGCAAAGGTTCAACCAGATCGAGCCCCAACTCCTTATACCCAACCTCATTGGGGAGATGCAAAGAAGGATCGAGAATGAGTAGACTTCTCTGATACCACTGATCTAGATTTATGTAGGAAAACAATGAAATACATAAATACACATAAACGCAAAGATATAGAGGAAATAAGACTTTATTTCATTAATAACAAATGACTGAAATATGCTTATAGACAGAATGGAAATAAACTAGCTAGGGAAATGGTAGCTTATCAGAAGAGATGTGGTGGCTACTGGCCTCTGAATTGTGTTACAATGAGGCTTCAAGGCCTATTATTATTGAGAAACAATGGACAACCCTAAACATCCAAATACCTAACCCTAGGAGATGAAACACCAAGACTATGGGCTCCGTTTGGGTAAGTTGGTACATAAAATTCCTGGGGACGTAACATTAGCATACAATATTTGTTCGATGCATTCCTGATGCAAGAGCATCTCTCCACATCAGCCAACCAGCCATGTCAGTAGTTTCAAATCATGTGCTGAAGAGAGGCGTAGCCCTCGTTTTCAAATTCAATTTGAATGAATGTAATTTAATGTTTTAGGTTGTTGAGCTGAGAGGTCATGCTTTGAACAGGCGTAGAGTAGGTAGGCCTTTAATTCTTGAAGGCTAAGATATAGATCTGGATTGTGGACTAGACAGCCCATTCAATGTAATTGAATAGGGTAGGTGAGGTTGGAGGGAAGATCTCAAAAATCCCCCTCATGTAAAAGATCAAGAGATATTCTTTGTATTAGAAAGAGAGTAGTGGTAATAGAAGAGATAGTCGAGAGAAGAGAATCTACAAGTAGAGAGCAGAAGAGAAGGAGTCGAGACTCTGTTAAAGTCTGAGATCAGGAACACCTTGTAAAAACAAGCATTTTCCATTTAATACAAACAACAGTTTTTCCTGCATATTTCTTGTGTTGAATGAATGTCTGTGTGTGTTCTATTTATGCTGTGAATGTATGTTGTAGGTTTGCATTTGCAGGAGTTATTTAGATTTTTAGGCTTGAGAGGGTCTTTGTAGTTTCATGCTAGGAGGGCGTGACAGAGTACTGCGGACTATGAATAGCAGTGCACAGAAGCACTTCTGAACTCTGTGGATTCAGACAAAGACATGTTGAGGGCACAAGAGATAAAATCATCAACTTGGAGAAGGTCTTTGAGGTTGTTGAACACCTCAGGAGGCAAGGCTGTGGAGAAGAACATAGTTGTAGACATAAGCTATCTTTGAGTTCTGTAAATCTCTACCAAGTGGGCATTGAGCCAGTGTAAGGAGTGCACAGAGGAAGAACTCTGCTATGAGTTCCGAAGAAGATAGTAACTCTGCTATGAGTTCTATATAACTCTGCTAGGAGGGCATTGAGTTAGTGTGCAGATAGGCACAGGGAGAGAACTCTTTGAGTTCTGTAATTAGAAGAATAATCCACTGAAGGATCTTCTCAGGGTTGCTAAACACCCTACAGACTCAACAATTAGGTTGCTTGAGTGAAGGATAGCCAAGAGGGTATCAGTTTCTCCATCTGAAGGATAAAGGGAAAAAGGACTGAGTTCCTTAAGGTTTGAGTCTCAGAGAAGCTCAAAAGAGATAGCACTTTGTGTGCGAAGACTCTACAGGAGCGCAAAAGTCAGAATCCTTCAAGGATTTGGGAGTAAGCTCGGGAGGAGTAGCATTTTCATGCGCGCAGGAGAGGACTCAAAGGTGAAGAGATCACAAGGAAGAGAAACAAAGGTTGAGGCCTTTGGAAATTTGGAATTATTCCAAGTCTGAGAAGAAAGCGCGAAGCTCGGGAGGAGCAACAATTGTCGTTGGATTAAGATGAAGAGATCTGGATCGTTGAATATTTCACGTCCAGGGAGAAGCAGGAGGAACGAAAGAGCCGAAGAGATTCTGAGCCATTGAATCTCGCACAGAATAGTAGACAACCGTCATATCTATCGAGAGGAGCTCGAGGTTTAAACCCTCGTAAGTAGAGAGAAAGTCCTGAAGGAGTATTGTATCGGGAATTCGGCATGCGGGAGTTCAGGAGTTTGGAGGAGGAGAGTTAGGGCCCTCGACATTAGAAATCGTGAAAAGGAAAATTAGATCTGAGTCATCCATCTGAGGGAGGAAATGTGTCATGAGATCACTCATATTAGGGATTCAGACATCGGAGGTCAGAGAAGGAAGTCCTTCAACTTCGTCAGTAGCAAAGTCGTGAAGGGATTAGGACCATCCATCTGAGGAGGACAAGTGGCAGAGATTGAGGGATCTCACGAACTTAGAAGTTCACAAGGTGAGAGCCCAAGGGTTGGGTGCTCCAAGTCGCGAAGTTGTGAAATCGTGAGGAGCGAGGACATCCATTGGATCCAGAGAACGGGAGGATTGTTAGATCAAGAACCCCATCGTGTATTGTGTATTCGAAGGTTCGGAGGTTGAGGGGATCTCTTTTTTACTGTAAAAGTCACAAAGTGCCAAGAGATAAGGCATGAGGGAACACATGGAAAAGCCATAAGGTGGGGCCTGTTTGATAGATAGGCAGACATGTGTTTCCTAGAAAAAGGAGTCAACACTCCATGGATTTCTCGCATCTCGGGGATTCATGGAATAAGAGTGTGAAGGCTCGACGCTTCAACCTACAAGGTTGAAAATAGTGAAAATCATCAAGGGAGGAGTCAAACTGACATTGACTTATTACGTCTTGGGAGATCGCAATCGGAGGGCACGAGAGTTCAACCCTTGAACTCACGAAGGTGTGAGTTGCAAGAGGCACTGGTATTTAAGCCCTAGCCTATGGTTACATGTGGAGGGCACTGAAAAGGAAAGGAGCCATAGCCATATTGGGAGTTGGAAAAGAGGAGTCAAGGGTCTTCAACTCACGAACTCGCGAGATCGTGAGTTGCAACAAGTGACTTTGGATTAGGCCCTTGGTCATAGCGATGTGGTCGCTTGGGGAGAAAGGAGCTCATTCCTAGTGTCGTTTTCACAGGGTAGTTTCTGAAAGGACCTATGGATCAATTGAAAGGATATTCCAGCAGGGAATTGAAAGAGCCACTTTAGCTCATAAAAGAAATTGAACGATCCTTAGACAGGGAGGTTGGGCGCTGGGACCCCGAGGGGTTGCGGAAGTGCTCCACCAAGTTTGGTATCAGAGCTTGATACTTGTCTGTATATTTCAGCAGGAAATCGAAGGAGCCGCTTTGGCTCAAAGGAGACAAAGAACAATCCTGTGAGTGAACTTCAGCCCGAGGGTCGGGGAGGTCTGCATCAGTTGGTATCAGAGCTTGATACTTGTCTGTAGATTTCAAGCAGGGAAGCAGAAGGAGCAGAAAGGAGACAGAGTGTTGGAGACTCTGTGAATGATTTCTTGCAAGTGAGCAGTAGGTTTGCGAGGAGAGCAGACAGGGACAATGAGATGGCTGCTGAAGGCTGTAGATATGATGGAAGGAAAAAACCAGAGCTGATGAGAAGATCTGAAATAAATGAAGATCTCACTGATATAAGGGTGGAGATAGAAAATCTTGCATTGCGGATGCAGCAGAATGCCAGGTCGAGATGGGTATACGAATGGCCCATGAGGAAGCCGAAGGTAAAATGGCTAGTCAAGGAGTTGATGGCTAGAAGACAACATAGGCTGTTAAGAAGGTGGTTGAGGCATGCTGAAAACCTCAACAGACCAGAAGAAGAAAGGGTTCAGATATGTGAACCAGAGACTAGGAGAAATCTCAGTGATGTTGAGGATGGATTGGGATCAGCTTAAGATCTCAAGCACTGCCAATAGGGAAGAGAGGAAATTCCCAATTTCCAGGTGGGCAAAGAGTTGATATCGATGTCGGATCTCATAGACTGTCATGAGGATAGCTGGGGAATTTCACATTTCCAGGAGGGAAACGATATGAGGTCACTACTGGATCTCATAGACTGCCAGAAGGGTAGCCGAGAGTTTCCAATTTCCCAGGTAGGCAAGGGAACACATATGTGATTAGTTGATTCCATAGACTGCCAGGAGGGCAGTAGGAAAATCCCAATTTGCTAGGTGGGCAGGGATAAGAAGATGAGACTGTCTGAGGGTCTCATAAACTCAGAGGTGAGTTTGAATCAGCAGATGAAGATGACAAAAGCAGAGAATCTGAGGGATGTTCTGATGATTGGGGGAATTCAGATATTCCTACCATTTTCCCAAGAGGAGGCAGAAATCTGTGTTGCAGATGTAGCAACAACATAAGAAGGATAGCTAGCTGAGAGTGTCAGGGAAGCATTGGAGTAGAATTTGGAAGCTACCTAAGAAGAAGAAGATAATGGGCATTCTGAGGAATGGCTCAATACTTTTAGCCAAGAAGTTGAGGAAGCTGCAGCACTGAAGCTAGCAGTAGAAAAAAAGAGCAAGCAGATCAAGTTCTCACTCCACGGGAGATGGAGCTAGAGATGCTGGAGGATTGGCTGAACAATCCAAAGCCAGTAGGAGAACTGGCAGAATTTGAGTTGTCAGAGAAGGTGACTGAACAACAGGTCATTCAAGAGAAGACTACAGAGATGAAATTTGTAGCAGGGTGTCAAGTTAAGGCCACATAAGAAGATGAAGAAGATGGAATGGGAGATCATGGTGATCTGCCCAATTTCAGTCAATTTTTGCAGTTGAGGAGACTGCATGAATAGAGCTAGCCACTGGAGCAGCTGGACGAAGTGATCAAGAAGATCAGGAGGTTGATGGTAGCGTTAGCAGAGACTACCAACAATGAGAGGCTGAGCAGAAAAGCAGTAGCAACAACACATCAACAACAAGGAAGTGGAGTGGGGAGCCAGCTCCAGAAGATGATTTGGGATCCAAGAGCATTTCCACAGCTGAGAGTGGAAGATCATGAGCAGGAGCTTATGAATTTTTGAGTTGAGGAGTATGATGCAGGAGCATCTCTCCACATCAACTAGTCAGCTAGCCAACCACATCGGCGGTTTCAAATCGCGTGTTGAAGAGAAGCGCAACCCTCATTTTCAAATTGAATTTGAATGAATGTAATTTAATGTTTTAGGCTGTTGAGCCGAGAGGCCGTGCTTTGCATAGGTGTAGAGTAGGTAGGCCTTTAATTCTTGAAGGATGAGATCTAGATCCGGATTGTGGACTAGACAACCCATTCAATGTAATTGAATAGGGTAGGTGAGGTTGGAGGGAAGAGCTCAAAGAGCCCCCTCATGTAAAATATCGAGAGATCTTCTTTGTATTAGAAAGAGAGTAATGGTAATAGAAGAGCTAGTCGAGAGAAGAGAATCTTCAAGTAGAGGGTAGAAGATAAGGAGTCGAGACTCTGTTAAACTCTGAGCTCAGGAACACCTTGTAAAAACATGCATTTTCCATTTAATACAAACAACAGTTTTTCCTACATATTTCCTATGTTGAATGAATGTCTGTGCGTGTTATATTTATGCTGTGAATGTATGTTGTAGGTTTGCAGTTGCAGGAGTTGTTTTGATTTTCAGGTTTGAGAGGTTCTTTGTGGTTTCATGCTAGGAGGGCGTGACAGAGTACTGCGAACTCTGAATACTAGTGCACATAAACACTTCTGAACTTTGAAGATTCAGAAAAAGACATGCCAAGGGCAGAAGAGATGAAATCATCAGCTCGGGGAAGGTCTTTGAGGTTGTTGAACACCTCACGAGGCAAGGCTGTGGAGAAGAACATAGTTGCATATAGAAGCTATCTTTGAGTTCTGTAAAGATCTGCCAAGTGGGCATTGAGCCAGTGCAAGGAGTGCATAAAGGAAGAACTTTGTTGTGAGTTCCGAAGAAGATAGTAACTTTGCTGTGAGTTTTGTATAACTATGCCAAGAGGACATTGAGTTAGTGTGCAGATAGGCACAAGGAGAGAACTCTTTGAGTTCTGTAATTAGAAGAAGAATCCACTAAAGGATCTTCTCAGGGTTGTTGAACACCCTGCAGACTCAACAATCAGGTTTCTTGAGTGAAGGATAGATAAGAGGGCATCAGTTTCTCCATCTGAAGGAGAAAGGGAAAAAGGACTAATTTCCTTAAGGTCTGAGTCTTAGAGAATATCAAAAGAGATAGCACTTTGTGTGCGAAGACTCTGCAGAAGCGCAGAAGTCAGAATCCTTCAAGGATTCGGGAGTAAGCTTAGGAGGAGTAGCATTTTCATGCGCGAAGGTGAGGACTCGAAGGTGAAGATATCACAGGGAAGAGAAACAAAGGTTGAGGCCTTTGAACATTTGGAATTATTCCAATTTCGAGAAGAAAGCGTGAAGCTCGGGAGGAGCAACAGTTGTCGTCGAATTAAGCCAAAGAGATCTGGACCATTGAAGATTTCACATCCAGGGAGTAGCAGGAGCAACGTAAGAGCTGAAGAGATTCTGAGTCGTTGCATCTCTCCCAGAGTAGCCGACAACCGTCAGATTTATCGAGAGGAGCTCGAGGTTTAAACCCTCATATGCAGAGCGAAAGTCCTGAAGGAGTATCGTATCGGGAATTCGACATTCGGGAGTTCGGGAGTCCGGAGGACGAGAGTTTGGGCCCTCAAAATCAGAAATTGTGAAAATGTGAATTAGATATGAGCCGTCCATCTGAGGGAGGACACGTGTCACAATATCACCCATATCGAGGATTCGAACATCGGAGGTCATAGAAGGAAGTCCTTCAACTTCGTGAGTAGCGAAGTTGTGAAGGGATCAGGACCATGTTGACGAGCGAAAATGAACACTCGCCAACTAGGAGAGTGGATCCGGTCCGGGGTTGTCTAAATAACCCAAGTTGTTTGGGATAACCCACCCTGACGGTTTTAGCGGCTCCATTAGCCAATCTAAGTCCTAAGAAAAAAAAAGAAAACTACTCTAAATGAACTAACCTAAATAATTAAAACAAACTAATAAACAAATCTAAACTACTAATATATACAATTCACTACCTAAACTATAATAATTCTATGAAATTTAACATTCAACTATCAACTGAATCAAATCTTAATCACAAATGTACAATATTTATAAATTACAGATTTAGAAGAAAACCTGCAAAAATCAATTGCAAACTGTCCTAAGACAGTGGAACTGTTTTTATTTTTTTTTATTTTATAGTTTTATGATAAAGAAATAGAATACAAACTAACTATCTAAGCTAAGGAACTAAAACACTAACTCTAACTACAAATCTAATCTATCTAAACTACTTAAATTACACTTAATAAGCTAACCTATGATAACGCTTTCCAATTTGTCCTGTGTAATGAATCCAGTTTAGCTGTTCGATGGGAGGAAACCCGCATCAATTCTCTGCAAGCCTCTAGTAAACAGTAAGCATCAGTGCTCTTTTGAATATCGATAACAGAACAAACAAGACATAAAAGCTACAACAATCATATAATTTACAAATCATCACATTAGATAAATCTTTGTGCAAGGATTTGTACAAAACGATTCAATTAACGAAGAAGAAAAATCTGTGATTCATTAATTGAAATGAAGTAATTGTTGTATCTTTTAAATAAGAGAGATCAGATATGGATAACACATTAATCAATTCACGTCAACCTGCAATAGATTACGATAGCTAAAGTAGTCTATAATCAACTGCAAAATGATATGAATAAAACTTGAAACAAAAGTTTGATATATTGAAAGCGAAAGTTGTTATAAGACATCAACTTTCATCTCAGTATGTATCATAAATCCATAGTCTGGTTCTCCCATAGTGAGGATGATGGGATTATTACAAAAATGGCAAGTATTTAAAGACCTCCCACAGGGTAAAACATCCTTGTGGGAGTTATCAAAACAGTTTACAAGAAATCTGGAGATAATCTCCCAAGTCTGACTAAACTAATCACCTAAAATAAAAACATATCCAAAGTATCTCCCAAACTACTAGAACATGCCCAATTGATCATGGTAATTCGTATGTACCTGAACAAGGACAAGAATAGACAATATTAGACGATATTTTATTAATAAAATTGACAAAAATCTAATTTCTAAGACTAGCTACAAAATCTTGCGATTCTGTAGCTAGTCTAAATTGAACACAGAGTCATTTCAAAATCAATTTGAATCTTAAAAAATATATTCAAACTATTGAAAAATATTTGATTGCTAAAAGCATCATTCAAATCGACACTTGTATGCAAATTGAACAAACTAAATCGTATTCAACCAAATGATAACAGAGATGGATGCACTCTGTTTAATTCGTTATCACCAATTCGGGTCAACAAAATCTCTCATATAATTCGACAGCAATGAAATTATTTTCATGAACCAATTGAAATCAACACAAATAGTTGCTTCAGCTAACAAAATCATTTTCGAATCCAAACGAAATCAATAGGATCATTTTTCAAATTGATATAACTGTATTAACATATACAAACGATCATGCTATTTGCAAACCAAATGAAAACTTGTATGTAAATTGAAACAAATGAAATTGTAAATGAATTAATCAGTTGATAACAAGATA